>JAPEVF010000220.1:20537-67660 GCA_029747585.1 Pleurotus djamor | reverse complement strand
ACTTTACCAGAAATTACGCTCCTCGCCAACGACTCTCCGGTTCTGTCAGCTCGNTTAGTCAGGCCCATACAGCAAGATAAGATCGACTTCAACCTAGTTCGGAATTGGATCCAGATTTGCGAAGTCGACCACCGGAAAGACTGCGACAAAGGCATGATGGGAGAGCATCAACAAGACCACCCTGCCGACGTCATCCCCGACTTCCGGTTGATCGACGTTGTTGACAATTGCTTAGTGCGGGGTGCCGACATCCATGGGGTCAAGTACGCGACTTTAAGTTACGTCTGGGGGCGAGTCGAATTCCTTCGCACCCTAAAGAGCAATGTGGGCCATTTCGAGCAACGCGATGGACTGTGGACGCCCGAAGTCTATGAAAAGATACCGTTAACGATCCGAGATGCCATGCAAGTGACGAAGGAGATTGGGCTTCGATACCTGTGGGTGGACAGTTTGTGTATTGTCCAGGATGATGATAGCGGCAAGAAAGAGGTAGCAATCAAGAGGATGGACCTCGTATACGGAGCATCGTTCATAACAATCCTGGCTGGTACAGGAAACGACGCAAATGCGGGATTACCGGGAATGCAGCCAGGAACGCGAAACTTTCGCCAATCAATCGAGCAAATCGGCCCTGGCTTCAGATTAGCTTTCAAACCGACGCTTCAAGACTACATGAAGAGCTCCACTTACTACAAAAGGTGCTGGACGTAAGTGTTCCTGAAAAAATCAGACCTGTAACCTTCTCACCGTTAGCAGATTTCAAGAGAATTTATTTTCCCGAAGGAAACTCACCTTCATCGGTGGGCAGGTAGTCTTCGACTGCCAACGAATCCATGAACTCCGCGAAGACGTGGTGACAGAGGACGTTACTCAGACCCAAGTCCGCAGAGAGGCCAATGATATTGAAACTTTCGAGGGACTCTTCCAGAGCTACTCCAAGTTGAAGCTTTCTTTTGATACTGACATTTACTTCGCATTCGCCGGAGTTTCCCGGTACATCACGCTGGAACTCAGAACAAATCTATGCCACGGGATACCAGAAGCTTATTTTGATTGGTTTCTCTTGTGGACATTGCTGGAGACATCGGAGCGTCGTCAATGTGCACCGAGTTGGTCATGGGCAGGATGGATCGGAGGCATCTGGATGAATATATGGAAATGGTACGCAAGCGACACCAGGAAAATTCGGAAGGCTTTGCGACATCGGACTTGGATCGTTTGGTACCAGCGCGTGACAACGGAGTCTACCGATTGCGTACCACTCTGGTCCAGCAAAAATACCGATCCATCTGGACAAAGAAATTTCTACGGGGGCCCGATTAAGAGTCGGTTCCCGTTTGACTGTAGCCAGACAGCCCCAACGCCCTGGATCTGGGATCCTGCAGTTTTGGACGGTATCAGTGATGTTCAACCTCAAATCGTCATCGGATGTAGACACAGACGCCGATGCGATGTCTCTAAGCGAGGGGCAGTCCCGCCTTGGGATATTTGGCAAAAGCAGACGAAAACTTGGGCACGTAGTCGTGGGTGAGGACTGGAAGCAAGCCCATGTTCCTGGGGAGCATGAATTCGTGCTTCTGTGTGAGGGGCGGGACAAACGAGCGAAGTCAGGAGCTGAGGACAAGGAGAAAGGATGGAAATATATGGTCATGCTCATTGAACCACATGGGGATTGGTATGAACGTGTCGCGATAGGGTCGATCGAGAAGAAGGATCTTTTCGAAGCGTTGGCGGAGGGAGCATTATGGAAAGAGATTGTTTTAGGTTAGCTGAGATAATTGACGAGAATTATGGGTGATATGGCAATAGTCGAGCAGGGGTAGTTGAACCGAATAAGAAGTGATATCGTTGTAAGCGTGTAGTAGTTTGGGACGAGAATGCCATGTTTCATAGCACTCTTCCAAGGGATTCATTCATTGTAAATAGTGGGTTTCATCAAGATTTGTTTGCCGCACAGGGAGAATCCTGCTCAGACTCGCGAGATCTGCATAAGTGAGGAAATCGCCACAGTTCAATGCCATATCTACTAGCCCAACTCCAGCAGATACCCGGGTTTTCAGCCAACGTCTCACAACGGGGAGGCGCTTAGTCTTCGGGTGGAGACATTCTGACGAAAAGATAACGTGTTTCAAAGACGTATATGGCTTCAGGAAACGATGTTGTAAGAGGACTTCAATGGCGTCAAAACTGCATATCTCAAGTGTCTCGATGCTTTGAAGCTGACAGAAAGGTATTTCGTCCAAAGGGGTCCGGTACCTGAGTGACAGGGTGTACTCCTCATTCGCCGACGTGAGGGACACCCGAGGAGATTTCCCCCAACCGTCCCATCTGAGTTTGCTGAGAGGGAGGCCTGTGGTATTCAAGAAAAAGGACAGGATGTACTCCAAGATTTGAGTAGGAGCCACGTTTAGATCCGGTAATTCCACAGTGAGCTCCCTTAGTCCAGGCATTTCGATGTGGTCGAAGATAGAGATGAAGTCGATGGTATCTGGGGTAAATGAAACGCGGACGACGCGTAGGTAGGGGAAATGGACAGTCGGTCCGAGGTACCTGTTTAATAGGATGTCCTCACGAAAGTTAAATTCTATTTGTAGTGATTCAAGCATCTCCAGAGGCTTGAGGAATTCCAGTGCGGAATGTGAAGACATCGATATTCGGTTGGCAGATAGGTCACGTAGTCCCCAGCATCGTTCAGTGTGAGCCGCCGAGTGTTGAGAAGCCAAATGGGCTTCATGGGTATCAAAGAACCGTATCCCATTGTGAACGATTGGAGACTCGGGGTATGACCACCACCGAGAAGGTCGTCTGGAATGGAGACATTGCCCGTCAGGCTTAGGCTTGTCAGGTAAGGGGTAGGTTTGTTAAGGCGAGAAAGATCACTGGCTGCCGCTGAAGATAATTCGAGTGCTCCTAGTCGATTAGGAGAATCGAAGGCAATGGCCAAGAGCGGATCAGTGTTCATAAATGCCTTGATTGTCAAAGGTAAAGCCCCAGAACGGCCGAGGAAAAGTTCAAGCCAAGGGCCTTTCGCATACTTGAAGTCGCACCATAGCGAAGGTGTGGTGAGCGCTGCCGTTCTCCATTGCCGACAGACATACGTCACGGAGATCCATGGTATGATCTCTTTACGAGGAGAAGACCGAGAGATGAGTTGGAAGGGGGGAGGGAACGTCGTTACAATCGAAAAGATCATAGCCAAGACTTCACTAGGAAGCTTTCTTGTCGCACTGCAGGCTTGATTTCGCTCTTCACACACCCGCCGCATCGCGGTGAAGGACGCGTCGATTCTCGCGCTAAAGTAGGTTTCGAGGAGTGGCGATGCCACGGCGGGTACCAATGGTAGGGTTGGGCATTCGTATGCTGTTCGTCGCTGACAATACCTATAGAGTTCGTTAGTGTCGAAGTGTTACGATCAGATGCATTTCCAGGGAGAGCCAGACGTACACGGGTCTCGCGGGCATGGATTCAACTGGGTAGAGGTTTGAGTTCTAGCTTTTGAGGTTTGTGGTTTTTGCTATCTCATTATTTATACCACCCCCGACTCCACGCCACTCCAGCACGAGTCACAGTGATGGACCTCATGCATTGATCATTTGCTGTGTCCCTCGGCAGGGTGGCCTGTGCTTCCAAAACAAAGCATTCAAGAGATAAGTTACACAAAAGAGGTTTCTTGGTGCACGTTACATATCTTGCCAATAGATATAATCCCCATCATCCATCACACCGTACCACTTACCCTGTCCCTCCGGATTGCCGTCCCAATTCAGCCCAGCCTCGTGAGCAGGTGGCTTGTTGATTCTCCATGTCCATCTCTTGCCGTTGACCCAAAACCCTACCGTACGTAACGTAGGAGCGAACGTCCGAAACAACGACGCCAGGGCACGCTGAGCCGGTGGTTGCGGGGGATGATGACCCCAGGATGTTACATCAACCTCGAGCGCGACCAGGTGCGGCAGGCGTAGCAGTGAGCCGGTCAAGAGATGGAGCTGAATAGATTGTGATTCAGCGCAACCATAGAGGCAACGACACAAAAAGGAAAACTTACCTGAGTACTGGGTAGGGCAAGGATCCCAATGCACTGGATATTCGGAGTAGTCTGAGTGATAATGTCCATACATTGCGACACGATGGCCTCGGGAAGTTCAACTTGAAGAGATCGAATGGTCTTATGGACCCAGCGCAAATTGGGTAGGAACGAAAGCAGCGACACCTCGGCCTTTCCGAGGCGATTGATCTGCAAGCATTTGAGTGGCGGGAAATGCGTTCGGCCGGGGAAGGGGGCCAGGATTTGCTGAGCAATATGAAGCTGGGTTTCCAATTTCTCGAGCATAGGGAGAAATTGAACGTCGCTGCCGACGGGGATAGCAGGTAAGTGCAACATCTGCGGTGTTGGGCTGCGTGAACCAGATACTTCGTCTCTGTCGTGCGGGTAGAGGTGGCGATAAGGGTCTGGACAGGAGGTCTCCAAAACCTTCAACTCTCGCTGCGTCGCAAGAAATTCTACCAGGTTCTCATCCCAATCAAACTGCACTTTCACAATCCTTGCCTGAAAGGGTGTCTGACCGAGTTCCTTGAACACCCAAGTATTCTCAAACGTCGGGTCCGCCAACAGAACAGTTTCTAGATTTGGAGTCTGCTTGAGAACACGTGTTATCGCGTGCCAGTGGTCGTAGTTAACGGACAAAGTCCTACTGGTTTGACGCGTCCTGTGAGCGTTGGTGAGAACATAGATCGCGCGTATGTGAGTCAGGAGGGTCTCGGACTCGCAAATGGTCCTGCATGCCGCGCCTGCCTGGTATAAGTCGGTAAAATACAATGCACGAAAGAGTCGCGCTCGGATGGGTCGTAAAAAGTGTTTTGAAGTCAAAGAAAGTGCGCGCAAAGATGAGCCCGACGCCCAATATGCTATTGTTTTGCAGAGCTCCGGTGAATTTCCAACCTTAGTCGCTGCGGTTGACATCGAGAAGAGGAATTGACGGAGAAGAAAACGATAAGGACAACCCGTGGTGGTGGTACGAAACCAAGTCGCGCGATGCCTTTCACCGCAAGCCCACCGATCGCGTCGGGCGCTTATTATAATAGCCAAACTCGTGAACTGGTCATGATTGGGTCATGTGCATGAACAGTCATGAACGCAACATGAACGATGATTTTCTCAAGTTCTCATCAAGTTCTTATTCGACTGTATTACTCACAAGTCTCATGGATGACTCGAGGCCTTGAGGCCTGAAGCCGATGCTCAAAGCACCATCGTGTCGAAACCCAATCGAAACCTCTTCACTGCCCTGTCAGGTTGACCCGAGTTGTACCCAACCTAGTCAAAGTAATGCATTCCCGGAGCAAGAGGTAAAGGGACTCATTTATGGGGGCCACGTATCTGAACGAATTTCTGCCAGAATTCTGTAGAGTAAACGGATAAACGTTTATCGTTCTGTCGTGTGACTCCAAACTCGCTACACACATCGGTCCGTCACCGTGGCAGACGACGGTCCGTATATCGTATACATATACAGCTGACATGAGAAACAACTCCATTCCATATTATGACACGACTCTTTTCAATCTTGTGGCCTTGGTGCTTAGCCACAGGCTTTTCTCTCACCTCGGTCGACGTCGCCTCCCTCGGTCTTGACCCGGCCACAACCAACAGACTCAACGGCGAATCATTCCAGCAAGATGCTCTAGTAACGTATAATGGCTTCCAATACGCTGCATTTTGGCAAGCGACCCCTTCGAATGCCTCGATTCGACACGCTGTCATCTCGCGGCGGTCACTTGATGCCTCGAGCAATGACAGGCGAGTATGTCATCAAAACAGCCCATCGGATTATTCGCGTTCTTATGCCTTTCTTTTACTCCCTAGTTCGAGTCGCTCACCCTGACCGACTACAATCAAACCGAAGATGATGGTCATGATATGTATGAACATCTTTCCCGCGTTTCTGGTGGCTTCCTTTACTCATGACCACTTCTCGGCTAGCATCTCGCTTGGTATTTCCCCGACGGACGGTACAGTCCACCTAATATTTGACCAACATGACAACCCTTTGCGTTACCGAGCGTCTGTTCCCGGTTTGGCTACACATCCAACTCGATTCGAGTGGTCGTCTCGTCTTTTCCAACCCATCCTCGTACGTCCGACATCTGACCACTTACTGGACTCCGTTGTGCTGACCCATCACTCTTAGGATCATTTACCTGGCCTTGAATCCCTAGAAAAATCAACTCACTTTATCAATGTCACGTATCCACGGTTCTTGCGGATTCCACCCAAGGAGAAGGGCAAGGGCACCTCTCTTGAACCTGATCTACTATTGGAACTTCGTGTGGGACGATCTGGTCTTGGTGATGACTGGATATATCATTACTACCCTGGAAATGCCTCGTCCTCGACCCAACAGTTCAGCGGTCGATGGTCTCTAGTTGGAAAATATCTGCTTGTACGCGAGCACCCTACGCATCTGTGGTTACCTGACTAAACTGGCTTTAGGGCGTCAACAGTGCGAATCTCGAAATATGCGTTTTCTAGAATAAAACTCTGACGCTTCCGCGCAGATAACGCCTATATCAATGGTCTGGACTTTGACCCTCTGAGCAACCTTCACGTAACTTGGTGCTTGCTTGGGGTTCTCTTCCGCTAGGCCAAGTAGTCGCTGACGTAAATGGAATGGTACAGGACCTATCGCGATTTCATCAATGACACGGGAAAGGATGTAGCCGTCCAGGCGGGTCCCAATGGCCCAGAGAATGTGAGTTTCACCTTCACGGATTTCTGCCGAATTGTTGGTCTCATGAGTCGCCACAGAACCATGATCTTAATTACGCCTACTCTCCCGACCTCGGCTTCACGTGGAAGAATACGTGGGGTCAAGTTATCGCTAACTTGCACGCAAACGACTCTACATCCGAAGATGTTTCTGGCGTGTCTAGCCAAAGCGAACTCTTTGGTTTATCGCATATGGATGACATCCGCGTCGGGAATACCGTTCAACCCAATTCACCTGGAATAGCTGTCTTTTCAATTCCGAAATTTGGGTATGCATAATCTGTGTTCTGCGCTTTCGTATGTAACTCATGAGACGTGCGCTACAGTGGAATTCTCAATCAAGAATCCCAGACCGTCGATGCCGATGGCCGAGTTCACGTTTTAAATCGAGAGAATACCACCGCTGATGGTGTCGAGAGATGGTATCACTATTGGAAAGGCACGAACGCCAAAGGAGGCATCGAGTGGACTCGGGTACCATTTCCGCTTAGTATTGATGGTGACAAGAACAACGTCACCAGCACACCGACCGTCATCGGTAAACGAGGAAAGCTGGTGTCTGTTACACATCACGAAACCCAACGTACTAGGGCCGAACCACCAGCCACGCACTTACTCGCTATTCTGCCTTCGAACGCACCGCGATCTAATGCTTTGACGATCCTGCATAGTACCTCTACCCACCGCTTTCGAGATTGGACGGTCGTGTGGCAGAGCGAGATTGGCTGTGGATGGGAACCCTTGTTTGATCGATACAGGCTGGACGAGGCGGTTTTGAGCTTGTACCTCACGAATGGGGGGAAAGTCGAGGTCGTGGATCTTTCGATTGTTAACTAATCCCTGTCGTGACCTCCTAATAACGCGTCTGTGGCGTGGGATATATATGAAAAATGCCGATTTGCTGATTTTGGCAATGAGAAGAAGTTCTTCCCGGATCCATGGTCTGCCAAACCGTCATGGCAGAGATGCTTATGGCAAAGTTTCGGTGCGTTGATCAAACCTACATCCTAATTCACGAGGGTTCTCTCTAATCTGCGGATTTAGAACGCGTCATCGACAACCGAAAGTCGACCTTGACTTTACCGTGACCACTCTGTCCGATACGCCTCTATCGACGCCTGTGGAGAAGGAGTTCAATGAGAAGATCAACGCGTCTTTAGCTGTGATGCGACGCGTCTGCGAGGAGCGAAATCAAGCATGCAGTCTGACCAAAGAACTACCGAAAGAAGCTCTCGTCATGATATTTCGCATCGTCGCGAGCTTTCCCATTGACAGATTATTCTTCTTAGAGAAGTTTTGGTCGTGGATGCCGCCTGTGGCCCATGTCTGCCGGCAATGGCGCCAGGTAGCACTGAGCGAACCTTCGCTTTGGTGCGACCTGACGGAGGCTAGGGGCTTTTGGCTTGAACGGTTCCTCAATCGTTCGGCAGCCCTGCCTTTGAAGATCCAATTCCACGTACCAACGGAGCCCAAACTAGATGCGCTCATCGATTGTCCTCATCGGCTACGCGATCTATGCATCAAATCATGCACTGATGAAGTTATCGCTCGCCTCAATAAACCCACCCCCCATCTCACGAGATTATCGTTGGAGGGTACCTTCTCCATCCCCCCAGACTTCCTTGGCGGTGATGCTCCTCGCCTCCAATCGTTCTCCATCGCACAAGGCTCTTTACCGCTGAATCCAGGCTGGTTAAGGAATATACGCTGCCTTAAACTCTCCAAATATTGGGGGATCTGTCCAGCATCCACCAGAGGCAGCCAAATCTCTCCGCGTTCCGTCTTGGATTTCCTCAGACCCCTCACCCTACTTGAAGACTTGGAAATATGCTTTCAGTTCCGTCGGGATATCGGACAAGCGAAATACTCGAACCGTGCTGCTGCAGTACTCCTCCCGAACCTGCGTCACATCAACTTCGAATTCGTCGACAAAACTTTGCGCATGATGGATATATTCAACCATCTTGAAGTACCCTCTTTGAATAGCCTCCACGTCAACTGGCCCATCGAAACTGGTGCTGTTGACAGAATGGATCGTGCCCATAAATTCTTCATCAAAGCCACTAGTGCCTCTCTATGCAAACTGAAGTGGGATGGGTCCCCTCGCTGCTGCCAGGCTACCCTCACATCTGCGAACGCCGAACACACTCTCAGATATAACACCGTTCCATTCAACCCTGATGCTGAACCACCATTCAGCGACCTTCAGAGTATCGACACACTCGAAGTTTGTCACTTTGACTTCCTCAGCGCTCTCGATGAAGCCATTTCCGACCCCCCTCCATATCCATCTCTGAAACATGTTATCCTTTCTTCGTCCATCCTCGTTCCCAAGGCCAAACACATCCCTATTGCCAAGCGTTGGCTGAAAACTCGAATGACTCCCGGAGGCGTTGAAGATTTGGTGCTTGATGGGCTAGAACGTCTCAACGATAGAGATATCGTGAACTTTGAGAAGACACTCCCCGTGACATGGAACAAGGTTGACAAGCGGCAATCTCGCTTCCATTTCTTTATTACTGACTGATCTCATTTGAGAGATGATTTTGTATAAAAGAAACAACTGTGTTATACTGCAATCTCCTTGTCTAATATTTTGACTCGGTCAGGGCAGACAACGTGCATCGGCCCCGCAAACGCGTCTGTGGCGTGGGATCTGTGTGGATGACCCTAGGATGCCAAAATCAACAAGCGAACAACTCTAAAGTCTGACGCCTAACGTGTAAAACGTCTTTTGTCTAAGGTTATACCTGTGCGTCCCCTCATTTTGATGTCCAAAGAAACGAGTCTGACGCAATGCTGCAGAGGGGCCGTCAACTTGGCCATGACGGAAGCAACCATGCTTGACCTACCATCGGCATCTGAAGAGGCATTCACTGCTAGGATTGACGCAGCTTTCGCTGCAATGCGTCGTATCTGCGAGGAAAGAAACCACGCGCGCTGTGCGACTAGGAAGATTCCAAGGGAAATCCTAGGAATGATTTTTCGCATCTTGGCCGAATCCGAAAGATGTAACTGGGCCTGTCGCGCGTTTGAGTTCCGACGGCCTGTGACGCATGTTTGTCGACAATGGCGGAGTGCATCCTTGTCTGACACGTCAATATGGTGCAATTTGTCCGGAACCCGTGGGGTGTCACTCGAGCAATTCATCAATCGCGCTCTGGGACGCGGCCTTTTACCTTGGAGATCAAATGTAGTCAGCCGATTGAACCTCTCCTGGACGCCCTTATCGATACCCCAGAGCGACTGGGTGACCTCACCATCTCTGACTGCACAAACGACTTCTTGTCTCGCCTCGATAAGCCTACGCCTCGGCTTACAGCTCTCGTCCTATGTGGTAACTTCGTCGTTCCGAACGATTTTCTCGGTGGTGACGCTCCCTGCCTCCGGTCATTACATATCGGGCGAGGTTCTATCCCGAAGAGCCCTAGTTGGATTCTCAATCTTCGGGACCTCACCCTCTCCACTGGCTGGGGCATTCACTCTCCTCCCAACTGCCGGTATCTTGTCACATTGTCATCAGTCCTCGAATTCATTAAACCGCTTGTGAGACTCGAGTCCTTGCATATTTGCTTCGATTCCCGTCAAGTTGCACCAAGGAAACCCCGTAGTCCGGCTTTCTCTTCCCTTTTCCCTAGCTTGCGCTCCATCAATTTCGAGTTTATAGAGCAAACCCTCCACTTAACAGATATTTTCAAGTATATGGAGACCCCCCATTTGCATAAACTATCGGTGAAATTGCCTGATACCACCGACATCTACGATTGGATGGGTAAAGTCCAACAACACTTCTTCCACGCTACCCGCGTGCCTCCCTGCAAGTTCATACTTCGTGGATGGATTTTTAGCTGTACTGCTACTCTCACTTCCGCCAACGACGAATACTCACTAGTCTTCCCATCCGCCCGCTTCGTCGCTTACACAATTCCTTTCACCGACGTTCAAAGCATTGAAACACTTGACATCAGTGGTTACCAACTCTTCGATTTCTTGTCCAGGGTTCCTCAATCTCGACAGTACAAATATTTGAGGCACATCATCCTCCCTCCTTATGCACTCTGTCCCAAGCACAAGTCCATTCCTGCCGCTAAGCGCTGGCTGAAGGCATGGCTCCCTGCTGAAAGTGTCGACGACGTTTCCGTTGGAGGAGTAAAAAGGCAGCCCCTCCATGACCAAGATCTGGTCAGCCTGGAAAGGGCCATACCGAAGGTCAAACGGATACAAACTGGTGACATGCGGATCTACTACCTTAAATGAGCCCTGCCCTCTTGAAGTGAGTTTCGTTTACTCCTGTCCTCTGTCGTGTAACTGAAGAAGGGCCAAGGCTAGCTTCGAATTTGATTCTTTGCCAGTGCCATAATGAAACCTATACCTATTTATCGATCTTATTAGGAGTTATAATTATATCGTCTATTGAATTTGTCGAAGACCTGTCTAACGGTCGAAACAAATGTAAGGTCCAGATTGGGTTGCATACCAAGGTTCGGTGGGTCCAACGTGCGCGATGCGTATCATGTTTATTTGATGGGAGGAAACGGGCGATAAACGCTCTAAAATTTCTTGGAGGGGGTTTACCCAACCAGAATTTTCCAACTGGTGCCCGAGGTCACCGGTCGGGTCTCCAGACTCCAGCCCCGCAAACGCGTCGGTGGCGTGGGAGCTGGAGAGTAAGACATAATGCCATTAGAGTCGTTTTGCTAAGCAGTTTTGGCCTTTTTCCCGAGCAAGGTGGAGCAGATCTCGCACAACTTTTGAGCAATGGAGCAATTTGGAGTCAGCACGTCTCTATCCTCCCCTCGACATATCGGTCAGTTTCCAGCCTCTCTCGCCATGGAATCTTCCCATTCAACTTGCTCTCTCAACGTCGCCTCCCTAACCAACTCTGATATCGCGTCAAATATCATTNGATCATACCCCCGTAACCTCCCTTTCGAAGTTTTATGAGAGAAGACTAAATGGGTAAAACACCTCCACTTCTGATCGTGCAAGTTTCGTGCAAGGCTTGGCGGTTCCTGTGTTAACAGAATCCTTAAAAACCTCTTAGCAAAACGACTCTATTGACAGAGGATATCGTACATGAAGCGCTTTATATGGCAGCAAAGCTTACTGTGAGAACCATATTTCCCACAATCAGAAAGTTGGTAGAACAAGTTACAGCCGTTTGCAAAATTCTTGACACTTCCGATATCCGCGAGTAAATGATTACATGAAAAGTGGAAACTGACTTAGCCAAATTTCGTCAACTTTCACTAAGCGCCCGGCTTTGGTTCTCAAGATGTTGACAGAAAAAGTTGGCGTGTTGAGTCATGTTCACGAGGATGTGGATGTCCATATCATTGAGTATCAACTCGCGTTGGGGAATACAGGCGAAGAAGTTAGTCAAAATATTGCCTAGAAATTAGAATCAATCGGCGTGGGCGTTCTCGCCTTTCTCGTTACTCTCAGCTCACCACCGCGTTCCGTTTGATAACGAAGCACCCTGAGTCCAGTGGTTGGTCACCAAGAGACTTTGGAGACCTTGTTGAGTTACGGAGCCAACCATTTTGAGGTCACGACTGGTGAAAAAGCGGGAAGGTGTGGGTGGGCGCTAAACATTCGCACAAAATTTCGTTAAGTACGTTTCCAGTTTTACTCGATTCATCTTCCGCGCGGATGACGGAGTGTCAAGAATTTTGCAAACGGCTGTAATGAACCTTCATTTTACTTCCTTTCGGTCCGATTGAAATCTGATTTCACCTATCTAGGCTGAGTGACGCACCGTTTCCCCACCGTTCAATGTCCCTCCAATGGAGCTGCGTTTATTCTGGAGTCTGGTGGGAAGACAAATCACCTCGAGGCGAACTCGAGGCACTGCTTGTCCTTGTGTGTCCCCATGGACGGTTTCGATCGTTACCATCTTTCCCCCTTCTCTCTCTCATGCCTACATCTACGGTGCTCAAGCGTCGTAGAGCTGCGCATCGCGCCCGCCAGCCGCCATGGAGCTTCGTATCTACGGTGCTCAAGCATCGCAAAGCAAACTGACCATCATCTAGACACCCCTCATGCCTACATCTACGGTGCTCAAGCGTCGTAGAGCTGTGCGTCGAACTCCCCACAGCCATGGATATCCATATCTACGGTGCTCAAGCGTCGTAGAGCAGGAGAATTTATAGTTTGGACATCTACCAACCGTCCTCTCGAGATCCTATCAGGTCGATCAGTTATCAGCGAGTTATCTCAGACATTCTACGGTGCTTAAGCGTCGTAGAGACTTGAGTATGGCTTCCTGTGACCAGTTACCAATGGATTACGACGGCTCTCCCATATCTACAGTGCTCAAGCGTTGTAGAGCCGGGTAGCGGACGATAGTCTCATATTCACGGTGCTTAAGCGTCGTGGAGCCGAGTGTCCTCGCAGAATAATTCATCAATGCATTTTATCAAGCTCGAGCTTCGAGTATGTCGATATCTACGGTGCTTAAGCGTCGTAGAGGCCGCACATACCCTCGAGTATCTCACTGTAACAGTCCAACCCTACATCTACAGTGCTTAAGCGTTGCAGAGCCAGAGACGGTGCCTATCGTCGACATCAGAGGAAGGAGAGAAGGCCTCCCACATTCACGGTGCTAAAGCGTCGTGGAGCCGGGGGTTCTTTGTCCCAAAAATTACAGACAGTGTGCGTCAAGCAAGAAGACTATTATAACTATGGTTCGTTACATCGCTCTTCTCCTACCTCAATCGCGTCATGCTAAATCTATTTCATCTCCCTCAGTGCCCACAACCCCCGTCGACCATGGATTCCCTGTTCTGCATCCGACTCCAGAATCAAGACTCAAGGAATACTGCCAAGTGATACGGAGTACTATGGACCATTGTGTCACTGCTTGGGCCATACGCGTGCGTTATCATCCCTTTCTCCGTTGTTATCATTGACCAAGGCATCTCTTGTACAGTATCTACGAAGAGTAAAATCCGATAAAGCATGATGATATGGTATGCTTCTCTGCCCTCCTCCCTCTCACGTAGTCTGACGACCGTCGCAGCTCACCTACCGTAGGACTCCTTCGGTCGTCCCAACAACCTATGTGTCAGTATGGTTAAGTAGGGTTCCGCGAGCGGCGCGAGCGGCATTGCGTACACGTCGAACTTTCGTTTCATTTCCTCTTCATGTACTGCCATATTGTCTTGCTCTTTGGACTCTTCCTCACATACGGGTGTCCATTTTTCCATCGTGATGTATGTAGAGTATAACATATGGAGAGAATGACTTATGTACGGATGCAATGTGTCCTCCATGCCTATAGAGTACTCTACGTATTTTCAAATACTTCTCCACGAAGCCCACCCGCATTGGTAGTCAAATAGACGGAATACATCTTAAGAGGTATTTCCGTTGTCATGGCCCATGTCTATATCCCACAGATGGAGTGACCCGCGATAACCTCCAGATACAAGCCGCTTTCCGTCCTGCGAGAAAGCCAGTGACAAAACGTCGTCATCAATTTCAAAATCCCAGATCTTCTCCCAATCATCGCATTTCCAACCCAGGATCCTATTGCCATCGCTCCCCATTGCAAGCATCTTCCCATCATCCCGGAAAGCCAAGCAGTTGATATAAGTCCGGTGGGCTCTGAGAGTGTGCTGAATCTTTCCCGAATTGGGATTCCAAACCTTCAAGGTGCCGTCGTTGGTTCCAGCGACGATCCAATCTCCAGACAGACTCCACGCAGGGCATGTTGAGTCTTCAGGATCTTCTAACTCTACCACCGCGTCGTCCTCCAGATTCCACACTTTGACGGAACCGCCATAAACTCTGAACATCAATCGAGAGTCATCCCTCGAGAAAGCGGGGGAGTGACTCATAGATCCCACTATTCCCACCGTCAAACCTCCTGAACACCTTCAATCGGTCTTTAACCCGCTTCCACAGCATGATCCACCCATCTTCGTGACCCGTTGCGAAGGTTTGGTTATCGTTGGAGAAACAGAGATAGTTGATGTCGCCACCGCCGTAGGGATCCTGGTCGTCAGTACGTTCGACGACCGTGGGCGGCTGCTTCGTGGTGTTGATGATCGTGATATCCTTACCATCCCAAGCGACCACGAGTAAACCATCCCGAGAAATGGTTGAGTACTCTCCTCGAGCATTTGTGATGTTCTTAGGTGGTTGATTGGATCCGTCCCAGGTCAAAATGGACGTAGTCTTGCCAAAGTCGGGGCACGAGGTAAATATGATTTGTCCTGTGTTCACCTGCGAGAAAGCCACGTTCTGTATCGAGGGGAAGCCTTCTTGATGGGCCAGGTATGCTACGTCAACAGCATCAATAAAAGCTCCTTTTACAGATGAAGCGCCTCACCGAATGGCTGGAGAATTTTGACGGTAAGCTTCGGGGATCGGAGAGGACCACTTGTATACTTGAGCTGAGCTCGGCCGCACGCCCAAGGTATTTCCGGGTGACCCAGGGTGTTGAACTGGTCCCGCGTTCGCAAGAAGCCGTACAATCGTCAGCTTTGCTTCCAGTGCCGTCGCAAACGATCGGAGGCACACTGCGGTACTTATCACCTTTACAAGTGTATCACCGACATTTGGCACTTCTAGCAGTGAAGACAGACGTGTAGCTAAAAGCATGTCAACGGAACTCTGGATAATATGGGTAATAAATCGACCTACGGTCATCCAAGAATGACTGGAGGGTTTGTATGTCGGCTGCAATGGTGTTCAATGCATGCGCTTTATCTCCTCCTTCGGTTTCCAGGATGCCACAGGCACGAGACATGGAGGCGAGGATGTGTGATGCATTCTCAAAGGGATCTTGCTCAATGATAGATAAATCACTTGACTCCGCATACGCGGAGAACAGCTGTTCCCAGTTGGTTTCAAGCGATGAGTGAAGCACCGCCTTCGGACGATACACCACTGATTTGGAAGGGACCTGGCAGCATTATATTGTCAGTAATGTTGGGCAAATTGAAAGAAAAGTCCTACCTCTAGAGGAGTTGGTTCGGGGAGCTCATCGGAGTCAGGGAAAGCCTGAGGAGGGATTTTCAACGCATTATTCAAGTCGTCAACTTGGTTAACGTACCCCGGGAATATTCAATACAGCTTCACACTCATCGTTACTGGACTCCAATTCCGTGACGACCTTAGAGAAGACCGACTGGTGAATACGTTGTCCAGATTGGATCATTCGAGGCTGTCCGCGATGGGGTCTACTCGGTCTCGGGGTCAGAGAGCGGTCCGTTTTCGTGGAGCATCGGAGCGTACCTCCATGTTAAGCCGTTCTGGGTAATGTAGGAAAGCGAACCGAACGGAAGATACTCTAGCGGCAGCCACATCCAGGTTAACGACTCTTTTGGGGTAACGGGTATCCATTTCCCCTTGTAGGGTTTGATGAATAGACCGCAAGCTTGCGCTTCGTAAGTCATCCATCGAAGCGAGTCAGTGAAGTTGTCTAAATTCTCATTCTTGACGTTCCCGCCACCACTACTCTAATGTTGGTTAACATCAAGTAGAAGAGCATGAAAGGACATCGCTTACATGTCGGAATGGGTTCCCTTGAACCACGCCTCCTTGACGTCTCCTCGCGTTGAGCCTTCAATTGGACCAAGCCCTCCGTTGACGTACTCTGGTTGGAATTTCGCTCGACGCTCGTCCAACGCGAGTGCGTGTCGGAAGTGACAGACATGTCCCATGCCAGACACCGTCTCGGGAAATGACTGGCCTCGAAAAATTCCGATCGAAGAGACAGTGTCCCTGGTGCGATTCAGTAGTTATCTCTTGAAAGCGGGAAAATGTGTATCGCGTACCACGCTCCAACAAAGTGAACCTTGACGTTTTCGTGGCACAGAGATCTCTTGAACGACCTGCACAGTTTCTCCTCTTCACTTTCGGAATTCTGGGGCTGCGATTGAGCGTCATTGAATGTCGCATTCGACGCCATATAATCGAGTGGTACCTGCAGCGCAGCCTCCGTTGGGGTGGGAANTGGCGGTCGACCCTTGAGTTTGTGCCGTCAGGGCCGTGTACTATCGCTACCCAGTACTTCGTCCCTTATCATTACTTCGTCCTGTCACACATAGTCACATCAAGGCTTTCTAACTCCGCTTGTATTTCGCCCTTGTCTTGCTCGAAGCTTGAAGTTGAAATCAGTTCGGTCTATTTGAAGTCTATTGAGATATTATAAGTCTACATTAGTCTAGGTGGAATCAATTTGAGTGCGGCGGCGACCAGCTGTGAACAATCCAGCAAAGCGATCATTGTCCTTGAGTTGCGCTGAATTGGCCTCCAGGTGGTCTTTGATCCTGTTGGAGAGCTCGGGAATTGTCCCATCAGTTGAGAGACCCAAGGCAGTAGCGAGAACCAAGAGGTCCTCCTTCTTTCTGTACGAAGTCAGAGGTTTGAGAAACACTTTTGATGTTGCGTCGATGGAAATACGCTCTTGACGGGCGGCTTCTTCGGCGGCTTTATCTGCCTCTTTTTGCGCAGCCACAGCCTCTTGATGAGCACGTTCAGCCAACTGCGCCTCGAAGGCTGCCTTGTTCTCCGGCAGCGTCAACCATTCTCCTCTAATCTTCTTCGACCCCCTCTCTTTCTGTTTCTTCAAGTTATCCAACTGAACCCGATCCCCCTCAAGCTGCCTCCGTATATGACCGTTAAGTGGCACTGCAAGCCCTTGATCTCTGCGGCTTGTGTTTCGTTTTCTTTCTGAAGCTGTCGTTGGCGGACCTGTATGGCGAGGAGATCCTCTTCAAGCTGCCGTTGACTCCGATGTTGGACTGAACGAGGTGAACGCAGAGGAGGCGGTGATCCGTTAGGACTTGGAGATGCACTGGAGAGGTGTGAGGAGGCGAGGAGGATGCGGGTGGCACGAGAGGCTGGAGATGGTGTAGTTGGCTCACTGGAGAGGTGTTCGGAGGCGAGGCGGATGCGGGTGGCACGAGAGGCTGGAGATGGTGTAGTTGGCTCTATCAAGCCAACTGTGGATGTTTCAGGACCATCGATGTCCTCCTCAGGTTCTGGTTCACTAGCCTCGGAGTGAGTCCCCCATTCCATCTCAAAGTCCGAGCCCTCATCATCCCAATCCGAAAGCCTGCCAAAACATGCCTCCTCTCTTTCCGTGTCCACCTCGTTGTCAACCCCATCTCTGGTTCCAGGTTCCTCCGATTCCTCCCCATCCATCTCGACATCACTTATCTCATCATCTTCAGCATCACTGGGAATTGCGGGAGGAGACGTGGGCACATCATCGGGAAATGACGGTGGGACGTGGGCAAGGATGGACGAGGCTTGACTTGGCGCAAAATCTTCATCAGTGAAGATGTCTGGGTTGATCGGCCACAACCCCGTCTTTGCCCAAGCCGATCGAATCCATTCCTCCAGAACCTGCGCACGGCACTCCATGTATGCTGGAATGACAGTGTACCGGTTTATTTTGATCCCTTTCATCCTGCGTTCCTCGACTTTGTGGCGCCATAGCCGCTGAACATGGTTGAGAACACCAACGTCAAGGGGCTGCAGTTTGTGCGTGGTTTTCGAAGGTAAGCCGCTGATCAATAAGTCGCATCCCTTCTCTTCACTGATCTCGTAGACTAACCCCACAAAATCTAGGTTATCGTGCGATTCGTGACGGTCCATGACTAGAACGATTGGTTTCGTAACATCGACTCGCTGGGACATTGCATGAGGAAAGAAGACATCCCGAAGCCATTTTCGCGCGATCTCGCCATTCGTCCATCCTGTTTGTGTTACAGCCACACTAAAACATCAAAAGTAAGCACTCGTCTCAGTCAATGGTCGATCGTGGCACTCACCCTCCAATTAGGCCATTGGCAACTTCTTGAAGACTTGGCGTCGGTCCCTCGGATAAAACGAATGACGGTGGACACGTCTTTCCAGCGGCCGAAACGCATTCGAGCACAGTAACAAGCTCCAGGTTGTCAGAGCTAATCTTGTAGCGGGTTTTCGAGCCCTTGTTGAAGATAAACTTGAGCGGGCTGTTGCTTCGCCCCGCGCCCATTTGAAGTCCCTTTTCGTCCATGTTCCAAATCTGCCCTGGGGGGATTCCGCGGACCTCTACCACTCCTCTCCAATCCGAAATGAATTCATTAACGTTCGATCTATTGAAGTTCTTCGCACGTTTGGGGTCAAGGTTGTTTGATTTCCCCAGGACAAAACGGGGCTGTCGTTTGATGTATCGGCGGACCCAATGCTTCCCAACTGGGCGGCAACTGACAACAACTGCAAGCTGGCGAAGATCTGCCTGGGAGATGGGCTCGCCACTGTCTGCTTTCTGAGCGGTCCATGTAGCCAATGTTTCTTCTTGCGCCGGAGTCAGCTTCTGGCGGCTCTGGTGGAATTCTTTGCTCGATCGGTGTTTCCCGCTGAACCGGTCTTTCAGTGTAGAGTAGTTGACCTATTAGCATAGTTAAATCATGTCATGGCAAGTAGAGTACATTTGTCACGTACATTTTCTTGAATTGATGCCGCCTTGAGTGACTTGTACTTTTTTGACAGAGTGCCATCAATGGCACTTTGTATGCGGGCTTCGTAGTTGGGGTCATTTGTTAACCATCTTGCACGGGGTATCCGAGATGTGTTTTTGCTGCGCGCCATGGTGTAGAAAGCTTGTCGTTGCAAGGCTCCGACGCGCGCGTTGCTAGCATAAAAAAGTCCCTGACCCCTAGCTGACCCCAAGCTCCGCCTGAACTCATCAAATGTACGTGACAAAATCCACAAAAGTCAAGTCAGGATTGAAGCTTTCTAAGACACTCAATCCACTTGTAAAAAANTGTATTTTAGCTATACTAATACATATGTCGCTTTGTGGAGTGTTTCATGGCAAAACTGGGGGGTTAGAGGCAGAGGACGGAGTAATGATAAGGGACGAAGTACTGGGTAGCGATAGTACCATGTCAAGTCCTGTCAAGGTTGTGCGTCCCTGACCAGACAACGCGGACGAAACGAGGAGTTTTCTGTATAAGGACCGATCCAACCCTCCGGCCACTTGCACCAAACTTGCACATGTCCATTCATCACGTCGCGATACCCTTCCTCCAACCAACTTCGAAGAGAACTAGTATGCTCTGGTGCCGCAAGTCTTTGGTAGCAACACTGTTGCTTTCCCCACACTTGGCGTTCGGCTGGTTCCGTTTGCCTTGTACTGGTCCTCTAGTAACAGGTGTGTTTCTTTCAGCAGAGAACCAAGGAGGATTCCATACTCACCTAGTCGTCCTTAGATCGCATTGACCCAATCACTGCTCCGGGTCAGATACCGTCACCCCATCTTCATGTGAGGCCATTCGAACTTGCCTGGTTATAAGCCTCCTTTGATAATGCTCGGCGTATAGACAGTTCATGGTGGATCCAGTACGTCGTCGATGCTTTTCATTCGGTTTGTCTGGTCCTAATGGTTTATGCATCAGATTTCAACGCGTCGAGCGACTTCAATGGTCTACGCGCCTCGTCGTGTACATCCTGTCAAGTCGCCCAGGTATCTCTCCCTTTCATCCCGATCCCAGGTGCTGGACTTGAAACTGATAAGACGAACATACACTTAGGATCTTTCAAACTACTGTGAGTGTATCGATGGTGAGACGAGGTATATCACTTACCGAGGGTGTTTCCTAGGGTTTCCAACATTATACTTCCGGGATCCAAAGACACAACAATACGAAGTCGTCCCGAACGGCGGATTGCTCGTGTATTACCAGAATCGAGGAAAGGGCGATGTAGCCAACGGAGGAATAGGCCTCAAGGCCTTTCCACCTGGCTTCAGGATGATCAGTGGAGACCCTAAACGTCGTTCGAAACAGTGAGTCGATTCCCTCAGCCCCTCAATGAAGTATGTCTTACGAAATGGCCTTGAGCAAGATACCAGGAAGGCTTGGGCACGCAAGCCGAGCTCGCTGAACGGGCTATCACATACACGTGCTTGAGATATACCACGCCGAGCGAGGACGTTTACTGCAAGTTCTTTCATCTTTCATCCGGAGACATCGACACCTCACCGTGTATTATACGTTCAGCATATGGCTTCCCTGGGACTGACTGTGAAGCTGGGTTCCAGGGCCGAATCCATATGCCCTCCTGCTGGGACGGTGAAGTACGTTCCCTCTCTCCTCTCAGCCTCGTTTCTGATATGAAAAATGATCGAATGCACCTGCTTAGAACCTCGACTCAACAGATCACAAATCCCACGTCGCCTTCTTATCCGACCTCGACAATGGGGAGTGTCCCTCAACACATCCCGTTTATCTCATGAAGCTCTTTTATGAAGTAACGTGGGACATCCACACCTTTTCCTCGCGCTGGAAAGAATCCGATGGATGGCCATTCATGTACTCGACGGGGTAAGTCTCCACGTACCCACTGGAACACTTCACTCACAGATGCGCTCACGGCTGAAGAGACCCTACCGGATACTCCTGGCACGGCGATTTCCAGAATGGTTGGGATGTTGAGTGCGCCACTCAGTCTCACGCATTCTTCGTCACTTACCAGTGTTACAGCGTCCTCCAAACCGCCATTGATCGATGCAACAATCCCAATGACGATACCGCCAACGGTGTTGTATCCGCTTGTCCGTTCTTCACCATTATCGATCCCAAGGTAGCTGATGAATGTAACCTGGCACCCGCTGTGCGAGAAGTTGTCAGTGGCAATGTCACGAAACTCCCTGGGTAGGCGCGCAATTCACGAACCTTCCCTTGTCTATCTGATTTTGCCTCAGATGCAACCCCATACAACTTGGGCCAGGCGATGCTACCATCTATACCGACGACAATTGTTCCGCTCCCGATCCCATAGTCCCTCCACCGAGTGATGGTCATGGTCAATGTCGACTGACGAGGGCCAAACTTCGCCGATAGAATTGGTATACTCTTTATGAACAAGATATCTGTACGTATCAGTGCGTAATTTATTGTGAAACCCAAGTGCCCAACCAGCCCAGGATCCGATCGTGGACTTGACTTGCAACATATTGCAGTTCAATCCCATGCGCAGAGTTGTTGTAATACTCGACCGTGAGGTTCTTCGTGTTAGGCACGGCCGGTCTGAAGTCCTCACTCCAGCTCAGGGCAGAGCAGTTTCCTCCGCAAAACGGCCTACATATTCATTGATGAGCTGTACTCAAGTTTTTCATGCATCGACTCACAGGTCATTCACTCCATTCCCAATGTAAGTTGCGTTTGTGTAATTTGAGGCGGGCTGCACCATGTTCTGCGTCAAGAGCTCGCCCACAGTGGCCGTCCCTTTCGTCGCTTGTAGGTTGGTCAAGGTGTCTAATTTGTTTCTCAGCCCAAGCTCTGGATCCTTCAGTGGAATCACTTACCTGGATCGTAGTAGGGGTACTTCAAGAAGAGTAGTTGATCTTGGCTAACGCCTCCAGTGATCACATACGAGTTGTTTAATCCAGCTAACCAGCAATAAGTTAAACGACCCCAGTCATGAATATTTTAACATCGACTTACCAAAACGGACGGGGTCGGCATCAGGAAAACCTTAAATTCAAAATGATGTATAATTTCGCGCGATCAGTGGAATTCTGCGTCATGGTGCAGCATTATAAAGAACGCGATGCGAGGTTCCGCGGATGATGCAGTATTTTGTGCGATGTTACACGATGTACACCCGGTTGAAGAGAATTTCGTAGAATATGAAGGATTGTTACATTTTTATACAAGGATTCGATACATGTGCCTATCAGAAAATGTATTGACCAAAAAGCTATCACATAAGTCCAGAACATTATTACTGGTCCAATCAATGGGCGCGAAGGCACCGAAGCGAGGGAGAAGGTGAACACTTCGCCGAATATTGGCCAACGGGATCACTTCCGACAGAGGGCTTCCGTCGCGGTTTTTGAGAGGGCGCACTCTATATAGTCCATGGTTGCGCTCGGGAGCGGCGGTGAAAGGGGAAAACCACTGGACGAAGACAAGATGCTCCGGGACCCTGACACCCTCAGAGAATAAGACACCTAGGGACTTTTGCGGCAGAGAAAAAACGAGACGGATACGACCTACACGATACCCTATTCTCGTCAAGTTATTGAGTAAAGAAAGCAAAGAATGAAAAAGTGATTATTGCGAACCTTGAACCCCAATGTCCTCACCTGTGCCATCATTGATGAGCGCCGTGTCAAAACGAGCGGGGACAACATTCCCCCGAACATCAAGGCGCTGAGGGTGGCAGTGGATAGCATCGGATGTCATAGGGGATTTCATGGAGGGGTTGAAGTACTGATATTTGATACGGTGCCATACTGGTATCTTTGTGAATGGAAGGCGGACGTTCCAAATGTTGCGTTCCAATTCCGCACGCGTGATATCGGGGCGATTTTGGAGTATGATGTAGCGAACAAGGGCCTCGCGGAAATATGTTGCGCCATACTCGGCAGCTAGCTGGGTCATAAGGACTCCACGAACGGAGGGATGCTTGGTCATGGATAAGCTGCGATCCAGCGTGAGCCCTGGTGAGATCCACTGATCCTTCTCGGGCGCGGGGGATCCCTTGAGACGCCATTGGACATGCTGATGATGTCGAAGAATCTTCTCTTTGCGTTCCAGCCAAACAGTCATTTGGCGGAATTCATCTTTGTGGTTTGTCGCTTCGTATGCATCTTTTGCTAGGTCAATGTGGAGACGCTCGGTATATTCGGTGTTAAAATTATCGAGAGTACCGTAGAGTTGGATGAAATGGACATAATGCTTGGCGAAGTGGAGTTTGGGGATATTGAATGAGTCACGTATTCCGAGGTCGACAAATATCCCTTTGTTGGTATGGAAGGCCTCTAGAGCATCTTCAAGGAGTTTCAAGGTGCGGTCGGAGTGGACGGGGTACTGAGCAAGATAGAGGAAATCCAACACAGCACGTACTGCTCGGATTAAACGAACATTAGAGAACCCGTTGGGAAGAGGGATGTCAACGATGAGGCCAAGGAGAATGCGGCACATTTGGTCATGCTCCTGACCTGTAACGCGTGAGAGTGAGGTGATTCCCTTGAGAAACAACCGAACGTTGTGGTTGGGCGGCATGCGCCGGCACCGTGCATCAATCTCGGCTGCCCCCAAAGCATCTGTCACCCAGGATATGACATGTTTGATGACACCTTGGAGGAGTTGATGTAGGATGTCGGGGGTGATGGAACGATATATGTGGCAGTACGGCAGGTCCTTCCAAAATGGGTCGATGATAGGCTTGATTCCAACTTCTTGACATGCCTGTAGAAAGCCACCTGGGTCCACGTCGAATGAATCCAAGACATCAAGAATTGCATTCAGATTCTTGAGCCAAGGAGATGGGTCGTCACGAGTATAGTGACCGAGTTCGTCTGGTTTTGCTGGACACGTGGGACATCCGCTCTTTGTCGCAGTGACAAGGGTCTGCTCTGGGTAGTCCCCGATGAAGCAGGCAAATATTGGATGTCCACGCCTTATCAGGCCATCCCCTGAAGTGAGAAACAAGCCACTTAATCCAGCAGAGTGGAGCGGCGCAAGGATATGGGATAAACAGGCGTGGTAGAGATTTGCCAGCTGTCGGCGGCGCGATGCCTTGTTGGTAACACCTTCTAATTTTGTGATGGGCAGATAGGCTAACAGGATGTACGCTCGTTTAGATGGCTTCCGACGGATCTCTTTGGGTATGTTTCCGATCGTCAAGTAGAGTGGGTAGGCTGACTTGTTTCGGAATAAAGTAAGCTGTGTTTTGTCGCTGGATAATATGATTGGCACGATGGTAGCACCGGGATTCGTCTTCTCGAGCTCCTCCTGTACAATGATGCCACGGATGTCAGAGCCTGAGAGTGTGGTCCAAGAATAGCCGATGAGAGAACCCACGCAAGTAACTCACCTGTGTTGCCCACCACCAGCGACCAGTCTGCATGTCATGGAACAGACGCTCCGATTCCGTCTCATCGGTATAGTGTTTTTCGGGAACGAACGCAAGATATTGAGCGAAGTCGGGGTCTCCGTACAAAGCGCGGATGCATTCAATGATGTTGCGTGAAAACACCTCACAAACCTCCCCTCCAACTAGGATCTCATGGCGCTCAAAGCGTGGTCGACCTGGTAGGCTTTCGTCGATAATGGTGTTGAGCTCATTCGCGTTTTTAAAGGAGACTCCGAGCTTCTCCGCAACCTTAGTAACGTACAAGCAACAAGGTGAGTCAGAAACTGTTGAGATATCATTCAAGGTGACTTACCCCTTCAATTTGCATCAGCTCAGTGAACGCAGTCGAACTTGGACCTCGGGTTTTTGCCCAATGTGCAACCTCCCAGTCAATCTTGGACTTGAATGGATGGTACGGATTTTCGTTGCCTCCCGATGATACGTTGTACTTGGTGTTCATGTCTCCACCGCCTTCTTTGTACACCTTTCCTGCTTTTTCACCTGGATATCTGACGATGAATGGCTTTTTCTGCAGGTCGACCTCCGCACCGCCACGAAGTCGCATCGGCGTCACCTCCTCCAAGTTGCCGTTGTCTTCTATGATTGTATCGCCCAAAGCCGGACGCTCTGTGCGCTCTGCTTCAAGTCCCATCTCTTCATCCATGGTAGCCTGTCCGTCCAGGTCCTCGTTGTCATCGCCATTCTGAGTTGATGATTCTTGATCCGCCAAGTCAACTGCTTCGTCTGGGTCGTTCAGATCATCGTAGTCGCCAAAGTAGTCGCCCTGCGGGTCGAAGTTGATATCTAAGAACCTGCTTGCTTCGTTGTACGTGTCTTGCGGTTGTTCGTGCGGAAGTGGCTCCTGTTGGCTGATTTCTGAAGGGTAGATGTCTGGCACAGCCTGGCTTTGGCAAATTGGGTCGATACTGGCTCGCTGGTGCTGGCGAATACCACTGTGAGCAAAGACTTGGCCACAACCACAGATTGGCATTGTCTTAGAAGTAAGGAAGGGTTTCAACGATGAGGCCTGAGGTACGATGGTGTTGTTTTTTCGGCTTTCAAATGCATGCCAGAACTCCGACAAGTTTGCTTTCTCCCCAAAAAAAAATTGCGCCCTTTCTTCGTCTCTAACTTATCCCATCTAATTACTTACTTCCTCTACAAATCGAACCCACCATCCTTAATTCCAACCAATATGCCATCACACACTCATTCAACGCGCTCGCGCACTGGACGCAGCTCTTCCAACAGGACTGACAAGCCAAAGGCCCATAAAAAATCACCTGTCGCGTCAGACAGAGTCACACGTCAATCATCTAGAGGTCAGCAGTCGTCATTTTCAACAAAAGTCATTATTTACAATACCTTCTAAATTCCATAGTTGTCAGTGGCTCAAAGCGACCCGCTTCGCCAACCGCTTCTGAAGCTCCGAAAGCAAAAAGAACAAAGAAGAACGGCGACAAGAAAGGATTGGGTAAGCTTCAATGGCTTCATTTTAGCTTGAATTCTCTTGACGAAATAACTGCAGCCATGTCTAAGCCGGCTAAGGCTCACGCCCAGGTTCCACGCCGTCCTGCCATCGAAATTCCATCCGACAGCAGTAGCAGTGACTCTTCGGACTCCAGCTCTGACGACAAGGATGATGATGCGAAGTCTGTCAGCAACGACTCAGAGGATGATGATCTACTTGAGATGAGTGGCGAGTCTCTCCGTTCTCAACTTGAAAAAGAAGTCAGTATATTCTTTTGGTCACTCCTCCTCTACTCATATTACTCCCCAGCGGATCAAAGTGCCGGCGGCGGCCTCAAGGGCTTTGCCTAACGATACACATACACGTGACGTCTCACCGCCGTTGCTGCCTCAACTTGGCAATCCAGAGGAAGAGCCCGTCAATGGCAAGCCGGACCGTAATCTCTCGACTCAAGACAGCGACCAGAGTCACAGTAGTAGTGAAAGTGACGTCGACAGTGACAGTAACAGCGATAGCGACAGCAGTAGCAGTGATGAAGAAGACCATCTCTTGACCACTCGGCGCGGAACCGATTCTAAGCGAAGAAATGAGGTAAGTGCTTCAGTCTAAAGTGCTCTTTCATGATCTCACCCCTCGTGAAGTCATCACGCGACAAGGCCCGAAGGCTCGAGGTAACTTCCCAAATATCTCTTCTCTATCATGTATATATAGCTCACCCTAATAATATCTAGAAGCCTCAGTTTCAAGACACCAAGACTCATACCAGCCGCAGCCACCGTCGAAGCCAATCTGACACCCTGTCACGCCGCCGCCATCCTTCTGATGTCAACGCAGGGTGGCCAGCCCAAGCGCACTATGTGCCTATTCTTCCCAACGCGCGTTCGTTAAGCATCAGATCCCAACCTCTACCCCTGCGGCAGACTATCCAGGCAGCCATACGCCAAGAGCTCGGAGATCTTGCCTTCGGTAATGCATTCCCCGATACTGGCACGGAGGCTTTCAACAAATACCATCGCAACGTCCTCGTCAAGTCTGCCAAAGACCTTGGCCATCGAAAGCTTGCTTCGCGACTCAGAAGGGACCCCGAAATAGTTAAGCCTGTTGCATCTGTGGTGTGTTCTCTCCCTCCCATGCTTCGAGTGCCCCAGTTATCCCATTCTCCTACTAGATCAATAGTCGGGCCGCACGCCTTCGTACGGACTGTAAAGAAGTAACTGATGGTGCCGTCACTGGATTTTACTTGGGTACAACACCTGCCGATCAGGTGAAGCAGCGACTGGTGTTTCTCATCACTGAGATGAATTATATCTATCCGACGAAAGATAACAGCCAGGCGAGTTCTCACGAGAAGGATAGCTATTGTCGCAACTTATTTTACTTTCAGAGCTTAAATACGGATCGTCCGTATTGTCACCCAGCCATCATCGCGACCATCAAGCAATGCTTCTTCCTCAACGAGAGGGGGAGCATCGCTAATAACCATGCTTCCCGGTTCACATCAAGTATCGACACCGAACCTGGCAAGAGTGAGCTTGAGGTACCCATTCCAATGGTTTGTCTTGTTTCGGCCATGGTGTGTTGTAGTTTTATCTCTGCTCTCATTTTTCATGACCAAAGGTTACAACAGATCCATGCATCGCTTCAGATGCGTGAGGATTCAGAAGTCGGAAGCCAATCCTCCAAAGGGTTCCGGACCGAACAGTATGATCATATCTACCGTTCGCACCACCTCTTTCTGGAGACCCTTCGAGGCTCCCATCGAACACTACCCATCTTTCACAGTGTCATGCATGAGCTGTACATGGCTGTCTGGTATGAGTCCACCACCTGATTCCATCCTGTACTCATCTTTGTTCTTGACAAGCCGCTCTAAATCCACCACCGCAGCAACCTTTTCACAGCGGGCCATGGCTCGTCTCACTATTCCGAGTGACGATACCGTTTAACCGACTGCCCTGTCTCACCTTGATCCCTCCTGGTCAGCTTCACTCATCAACACGTCAACGTTCAACGGTCGCGGATTCCATCCTCCGCTTCAAGATACCCACACTCCCCAAGGCTTGCTCCAGGAGTTCTAGCATCTACACCCCGCTCCGGCTTGGACTGTGCCAAGCTGGTTAATACTAACATATCATACACACGGTGATTCGGCGAATTCCAATTTGTGCATATCCTAGTTACTGTATATACTTACATAGTCGTAGAATCTAGTTTCAGTGATTTTCACTGTACCCCCCACGCCCATAGCTCCCTCCCACTACCCCAATCCTTCTCTACATCCTGTCGATACCTTCACTTGTTACGCGTTAGCCTCCACGCTCGTTACCTCTTCAATATACCCACCGTTCCTGCAACTATACATGGTTCCCAATGAGTACACCGATACTGGAAAATACTGCCGCATCTTGCGTCACTGCGCAAACATCTCCGCCAGACCTTCCCCATTTTGCATCACTGTGTAAACGCCTTCGCAAGACCTTCCCCATTTCGCATCATTTTGCATAATTTGTACCGTCAAATTCTGGAGACTTGTCATTCTGCAAATTTAGCATAATCACGCACATATCGCAGAATACTGTCACATTCGTACGAAATTTGGCAGAATTATATCTTTCAGGTTTTCCTGATGTCACTTTGCGAAGCGATTTGGAGACCTGCGCCTGCCAAGAAGGCCTGCTGTCCGCTGGTATCCAAAGAGAACCCTGTCAATACAAGTCCGTCGATCGACGCTGGGTACTCCGCAGCGAGGCCATGGGAGATTAAGCTAATGCATAGAGTCAATACGATGGTGCGGGGGCTACGCTTTTCTAATGGTGCGCACCTTCCAAATGAGTGACCGACGAGGACCACTTTGGTAGCGCCCGTAGCTGTCTTCGTCTGGTTCATCAATGCACCCAAGATGGCGATCTCTGTGGGGAGCTGAACTTCCTCAATTCCATCGGGCTTGCTCGACGAACCGACCCCTGCAGGAACCACGATTCAGCAATATCTTCGAGGAGCATATATGCGCGCGTACCAAGCCTATCATAGACAATAGATATATAACCATTCTCGCAAAGAAAACTCGCAAGCGCGGAAAAGTACTGGTGTCCAAATCCAACGCTGGGGTGCAGTGTCGGTGAGTAGTTATTCAGAGCGTTGTATCAGAGGGCAGCTTACCCATGGGTTAGGATGACCAAAGTATCATTTCTCGGACTCGGCTCCGTCGGGATGCACACACTCGTCCAGATATCATACGTTGCGTTGAGTTGGCGCGTTCCATTGACCAGAGATACGTTATAATTATTACTAGCGAGGTCGGTAAAGAGGTTGGTCACGGCACTTTGATTCGACAGAGTCGGAACGTTCAATACGGCAGTAGTGGCGGTTATATTGAGCGAGAGCGTGCCGTTCGTCGTTCCCGGCATGAGATCGTCGCCGAGAGATGCAACGGTGGCCATTGACGAGGCGGTTGGGTCGGGTGCGGCCCTCGCCAGTAGACCAAAAAGTAAGAGGTTAGACTGTAGTGAAGATAGCATGATGATAGTTTGTGAGAGAAAGCTGGGGAAGAAATTGCGACGGAGGACTGGGTTATATATGTTCGGAAGGACGGCGACGTCATCGACGCTCGAGAACGGCGAACCACGTTTTACCATTTGCGGCAAGTTTGCTACCAAATCGGGTCAATGCGCCGCCGCTACCCCCTGAACTCCTACGAACCAAATAGGAGGGACTCCGGACTAGGCGTTGCACTCGCGGAAATCAGTAAGTTACGGCTAAGAATACCCTGAGTCTCGTGAGCTATTAGATCTCCTGCCTTTCTAAGTGAGTCCTCTTGAATACACAAGGGCAGCTATCTTCGTAGGGATCAACGAAAATACAAGGTCGCTTGTTCTTCCAAGTTCCCACAAATGTTCTTCGCGACTACAAAATGCCTTCGACCGTTAGAATTTATGATAGTGTACCGCACCCCTCTTTGACGTCTCTTTGCTCTTATATCCCTACATTATGACCCGATGCTCTATGCACCACCTAATTTTCTGCATCTTACTTCTCATCTTATACACGCTTACCTCTCTGGAAGAGGTTTCTGCAAATCATGACGAACCCAAGACTAATGGAAAACGTATGGCTATGGGATTACCGCCACTCCCGCCACCATATCTGGCACCTTTTCTCAATCGACGGCGCAGTAGGACGTCCCCGGCCTGGACACGGATTCGGGGTGAGTTAGTTTATATGGTTTATATGAATAACGTCAGTAAACGTGATGCTTACTCTGCGATGCTGGAATCGTTTCAGTTGAAGGTAGCCCTGTCCCATCACCGTCACCATCACCCCGTCCCAGTCGTGCACCGTCGCTCTTAGCACACAAAGGATAGTCCTCCGAGACTAGGCGTACAGACGTTTAGAAGAGTCGACGAAAGGGAGGAACGTAACATGCTGACAGTGTCAGGCGTAAAGACGCACTCTTTAGAATCGAGAGACAAAGTAGAGCTGTGAAAGTATCATTTCTACACTGGGCAATCCACTTCGATCTTCGTAGAGCCCCGAAAGAGCTGATGCAAGGAGAATGGTGGTGATGACGGAGTCTCTTCTGCTCCTTCCCTGTCCCAGCTATGTCTCTGACCTCCAAAAATGCCTCGCTTTGAATGGCCAGCACAAGAAAATCTCGAAGGATGTCAACGCCCACCACCCATTCCGGACCCCCCAACGCTGCAAGACCTGTCAAACGTTTACGTCTTGCAAGAGAATATCCCCCATAGTCAGACCTCCGGTAGGTTAAGAGGTTCGTCTACTTTATTTCAGTAGCAGACTTAAACTCAGACTCCAAACGAGATGCATGGGGAGACGTGGCGTCCTCGAGTACCAAATGTGGCAGGCTATACCTCCTCCAACAATGTCGCGCTTCAGCAAGGAAATCTCGAAGGATGCTCTCGCCCACTGCCCATCCAAAGCCCTCCAACATTCGAAAATATATGAAATGGTTGCATCTTACTCCAGGACGTCTACCTCAGGACGCCTAGTAAGTGAATCAGAGTTTCACCTAGCATAGTACTCAAAATCTCTGTGATAGAATGCAAAACGAGATCCTAGGACGCCTTATTCTTTTAGAACACCAGATATGTCAGGCTATGAATGCTTCTGGTATGTTCAACAGAATCCCTTTTCGCGTGCTTAGACCCGACATGTATCCTTTCTTTCCGGCCCAGAAAGAGGGAAGGAGGCTCAGCGAGCGGCTTTGAAGGAGCTCAAAATCGTCAAAGTACCCCCCGGAGCAGGATATCATCCTGCTCCTACCCCCTGTTTCGTGATGCCCCTTACGAGACGAAGCTTAAACTGAGTTTGGCACCTAAGTTTATCAGTTTTCTCTCTTATCGGAAAGGTTAGCAGGATCTGTTGAGCCTTGACTATACCGACATCAGCTCAGATTATCTCTCAGTGTAAGTATCTCGTTGCTGCCAGGGTCGGATGCTAGCGATTGGTGGGTCATATATTTACGTGTATTTACCTTTATAGACGCGTCGAATTTTTGCACGTGACTTGTTTACCACAAATTAAAGTTTGGAGTTCAATCGGCTTACGAGCGCGCCTCGTTCTTTCCGCTTCCACTTCCCCCCACTTTTGGTTTTTCCTCTCGCAACCACTCTTGACGATGCCCAGAAAGGCCGCTGCAGCTACCGAAGCGTCTGGCGAAGCCGCACCCCCTCGTCGCTCCTCCCGCATAAAGGAGCAGCCCAAAGTCGAGCCTCCCAAGAAGGCCGCCAAACCACGAGCCAAGAAAGTGAAGGCTGCTGAAAAAGAGCCTGAGGCCAAGGAAGATGCTGCTAAGCCTGCTGAAGATAAGGCTGAGGAAGCTTCCGCCGACAAGGAGGCGGTTGCGGATGCCAAGGTAGATGAACCAGCAGCGGAGGAAGATCAGCTCGCAGATGACAAGCCCGAGGCGGAGGAGAAGGCCCCCGAGAAACCCAAGTCGACCCGCGGACGCAAGCGCAAAGATAGCGGGGACGAACCCAATGGCACTGAAGAGGCTGAGAAGCCCGCACCCAAGAAGGTGAGCGAAACATATCTTGTCCGAATGGTTGATAACTGACTTGTCATCTCGCAAACGTAGGCTAAGCCTGCCTCTAAGGCCAAACCCGCCTCAAAGTCGGCCGCTGCTAAGGCCGAGAAAGCTGAGGCCAAGGCTGAGAAACCCGCATCCAAGGCCTCCGCCAAACCTGCGTCGAAGGCCTCTGCTAAACCACCATCGAAGGCCGCTGCGAAGCCTGCGTCTCGCGCGAGCTCCAGGAAACCCGTTTCCAAGGTTTGTACTCGTTCCGGAACGAATTACTCGCTGCTCGCCGTCGGTTTGACCTGGGAAGCTGATGATCTCGCCAGGTTGAGGGTCAAGAACCCGCTCCCACCGCCGCTGCACCAGCTGAGGAGACCATCGCTGAAGACCCGACAGCTGAACAAGCTGCTACGGAAGCCGCCGTAAGTAGCCCCCGTCATTGGCGTCGAAAAGTCGTCTAATTTAGTCGAAATTTCCAGGCATGATCCCCCCNTAGTCATGTAACCACGCTCGCCGGCCCCCTCCTGTATATCCCTCCCACATCCACCGTGTGTTACATCAGCCTCTTTTCTATTTTCTCTCCGTGACTACATCTTCCTCTCCAGCCGATCCTGGCTACCCTCTCCCCCCTCATCGTCCGTCTTTACCCGGTCTTTTGTCGCGTTATCGATGTTTTCGTATGTGTGTGTACTTCTGTTCACCCAAAAATGTGTATCACCATTTTTATTCAAGCCGCTACACATTGCTCTGTACAACTCATATACTTTTTCTCAGACCTCTTTAAGTGATTATTTTGCTCTGCGCCGATCGAACCCGTGTATATATCTCTTGTTTGGTACTTTTTGTGTTTGTTGGTCCCTGCGCAATCACCACCTTCCTCCTCCCCCGCCGCTCTCCCCCTCTTTCCTCCTCGCCGCTCCTACCCCTCCCCGAAGTATCCACTTCCACGTATGCTTATGACCACTATGGTAGTAGGTTCAATTGCCTATATACTTATTTCACAAATATATATCTATGGTTTTCCGTTCAGATATCTGGCCTCAGGCTCCTTCGCAGTATTGGCCTTTTTCCCGCCCAAGTCATCAGAGCAGCTCAATCCCCAGCGATCATCCCTCCCTGGGCGGTTTGGCTGGAACATGCATGGTCTTGGCGGTGAGCAATGTTCCCTCAGGCTCAACAACGCCGGGCGCTAACACTGGCCATTTCTCTCTAGGACTTGTTTTAGGATGACCAAAGAACGACTGTTCGACACGGACTCTAACACTGATATGGTCGTGCGGTCACCATTCTACGATGAATGGATTGCGGCACTTGATGATGCAGGCGCGAATACAAAAGTCGCTGCGATGTCGGAGTCGCTAGACTCTCTTCCTGCTGGAAATTCATGGTCAACAGCGGCTGTGATCATCGTTCGCGCAGAGTTGCTGATCCATCTCCCGACATTATATCAGGCGCTATCACAGTACCCGCTTCAAAGCGGAGACACGCTTTTCCGATTCTGGAGGGACAAATCTTCAATAAGCGAATTCATCTTTAACGCCTTCAATCGTAGGTTGACCGTGTGGTGTACTTCAAACGCGATCCTTTGCTCATGAAACAAAGCCTCCCAACCACCTCCCAGTCCAACCCATGAAGAAAAGATCAAGAGTCCCCTCATATCTACGTCAGACCCAATCCCAAGTAAGACTCACCCCTGCTGAATCTGCTGCTGCCTCGTTCATCTTCATCTAGACCGCGTCAAGATCGCGGTGCGCGCTGCCTTCGACACCCCGATTCTCGATGACTCTTCCGTTAAACTTCTGCTGGGCCATATCTCGTCCCTAATGAGGACAACGGAGTATTATTCCCGCACTCTCCCTTTAGTCCAGAGCTCTGGGACAGGCAAATCGCGCCTAATCGCAGGAGCGTCTCAAGCAATGATTACCTTTTCTCTATGTGTCAGGGTCCCAGATCCTGACCACGAATTCTGTAAGTATCTCGCCTGTTATTGAGTCTCTATCTCTCCGTTACTCACGTTTGTGATCCAAAGCCTACCCCCCTACCGACCTCTGTGTCTACGAATTTCTGTCAAGAAACTCGCTCGGACACGGACAATTTATATCACGATGGTTCCTTTCCGCACTGTTCCGAGAAGCACACCTCTCCATACAGGCTGACCACACTCTCTGTACTCCCGAGGGATGGCGCCGATTTCTCGCTAACCCTGAACTACGAAAGAACTTCTATGAACGAGTAGTCACAACCGCGAAGGGTATCAAGGTTCCAAGCGCAATGACCGATGAGGGTGGGTATGCTGGAGAAGAGTTCATCAAGGGTTTGTATTTCGAATTTCAAGTCTCAATTGGCTGATCTAACACGTCAACATAGGAAGGATGTGCGATGCACTAAGCGGCCTTCGCAACGTCCTCGGAAAGGATACACTTACGTATCCTTCGACGAGGTTGACGCACTCGGCGAGGAGATGATAGAAGCTATCACAAGTGCCTTCGCAGATATCTTAGACCCTAATATCGCTGCGATACTGATCTCAACTCAATCTTCGATATCGACTTTGGCTCCGAGCGTCCGCAAAGTCGGGTCCTCGCGTGTCGCAAGAACCAGAGGGATACAATCAACGCGACCCTTCACAGAATTGGCTCTGGTTGTTTTCGAAAGACCTCCGCCTGAATTGCTCACCACGCTCGCAGGCATTCGCTCAGTTGAAGCTGCCAGCCGGCTTGGGCGACCATTGTACGTTTGCAAATTCGTGCTATATGACTAAACCCCCTTTGTAAAACATCCTTCCTAGGTGGTATGCCTTATTTCAACAACCTGATTATGGTATATCAAGGCTGGTGCGCCTCGCACAAACAAAATTAATCCTCGCCGAGCGTTTCGAAAATGCTCCCAAAATTGGCCAATTCGCACCCATTGCTTGCCGCGTATTCGTCCGCTTTGGTCCAGGTAACCGTCTCTTGGCCGAAGAGCTCGTTCGTTCCCATCTAGCATTTGCCTACTTCATTGATGCGTCACGCTCCGAGGCTACCCTCCAGAGCCATTAGTAGGCGCAGGGGCAGCTAGGATCATGACTCATGAGCTTCGTTCCCGTGCACTACCGTCTTGGCTTCGCCTGCTGCAAACCTACGTCACTCAGAAGCTAGTTGCTCGCGACGATAATGGCGACTTGACTACCCGGGTCGAATGGACGATCTGTCGTGATTATGCCTACATCGAGGCTTATCCAACCGAGACTTCAGCTACCCTACCCAACCACGTCGTCCCCGGTCATGAACCCGTTCCGCTCAATCTCTTTCTATGCCATCTTTTCGGGCAGGAGTCTTGGAACGAGGTAAAGCTCGTAACGCCGGAGAATCTTATCATGGAAACAACTCTCGAGGACTACTTTTCCAAGGCCGTCGTCGACTTTACGTGTTTTACCATCGCAGATGACGACTTCATCTTCACAGTCGACGGTATAATCTGTGCGCTGCAACAGGGATGTGCTGTTATCTGTAAAGCTGGACAAAAGGTTTATGATCATGCGCTCCCAGTCGTGCTTGATCCCAGCAAACCCATTGACAAGGATAATATTGCACTTCTCTGTGACCAAACCAAGAATCGGTCGACGAAGGGCACGTTGATCATTGATCTCAAAGTCGTCATCGACATTCCCATCATCAGTATCATCAATCAGCACGGACATGGTGATGTGGGTTCGGTGTCCAAGCTTGGCAAACAACGCGGATTGAAGAGGCGAGGACGCGATCCCAAAGCCCGTGGCAAACCGCATTATCAACTCTACCTTCGTGACTCTCCGGTTCTTCCCCCGGATATTCGACAGTCCCTCCTCGAGTTTGATTCGCCCTTTCATTCGTATGACAAGAGTCTCACCGAAGATCCTGAGTATATGAAAGCCCGACTGGATAGGTTGACTGGAAATCGCTATCATGGTAGTTCGTCCAGTGTTACTGTATGGCCACGCAGTTAAATAGATATATTCACTCCAAGTGTTATTAAACAAATGATTCCCGAAGTATGTACCTGACCATGGAGTTCAACGCATGAGAGGTAGCAAGAGCGTCTCCTGTCTCGCCAAGGATCCTTCAACGCAGCTCGCCACTTCCCGCCCTTTGAGTTTGACTATAAAAATACAAATAATGGATGATTGTCGGGTATCTAGCCGGGGGTCTGGAGGACTGGGCTGGGCGGTCGATGCCACTGCTCCGCCATTTGGTACCATTGATTCAGCTCCCCAGCAGGTTTCGGTCGGACTTTGCGAACCGTGCTACTCGCATGGCCGACGCTATGCAACGGATGCCATCCCCTGTATATCATACCATAAAAGACCGTGCCAAATAAAATCATCAATTGCCCCACCAGTCAGCACGGTACACGATCTCAGGAGAAAGTGTTCAGGTAACTCACCCAGGTTCATTCGGTGTGTTCCACTGACAATTCGTACACGTCCATACGCTCGACTGCGGTCCCATAACAAACAAGCGAATGGAGAAAACGCGAAACCAGACGCTTGCTTTTGCTAGCATGATTGTCTCTACGAGCGCAACACACGCATTGTCCAATCAGCTGCCAAGCACATCTCAAACGAGAAACGAAGTGACGATACCTGTGTTATGGCATTCTGGACATCGACATGGGAACTTGTCCCCAACTGGTTCGATAAAAGTGTACTTCCCGACTAGAAACAACGGACGATCTCAGTTTACACGAGACTTGGGGGGTCAAGGTGTGGACGTACTACGGGCAGTCATTTTGAGAAAGTCGCTTGTTGCTGGATCCGAGAGGGAAGCGTCCTACGGGGTTGGTGAGAATGGTCGACTAGGCCGGTGATGTTGGGGGAAAAGGCGAGAAATGAGAGGTGAACGGAGAAGGTAAAACATGTCAGATGTCTAGGTACTGCCACACTCAGGGTTTTGACTACGTTGCAGGGCTTCAGGCACGTATTCCTACATACGACAGTCTAAGAAGTAAAGCCTAAGGCGAGACACTTCAATGCGTGGTCCATACTCAAGAACAGTTAGTCAGGTCGGTGGGAAGAGGCTTGGAATACAGGAGTATTCAGGTCCACCAACGGCCTCAACACCGGAAGTTTCCCACTGGTTGAGCTTCGGCGTGCAATAACGTTTCTGCAAAGATATCGATACAATGCGATCAATGAAAGACATAATAATAATACCCCCCMAATTCCTGCCAAATCCTTCATTTTTAGACTCGTTCTTGAAGCTCTTCTTCAGCCGCTTCACTCTTTTCAATGCCGTGTTGCTTCTCCGACATAGTTGAGCCAGGAGCATCCTGAGCAAAGCTAGCCGGAGCGCGAGCTCGATATATGGCAGCGATGGTCACGGCGATGCTGAGAAGTAGCGAGCCAAAGGCTAGCCACGGGAACACCGCAGTAAGACGTACTATCAAAAAACACGAGTCAGCTCCAAATTAGACCAAAGAGTGGAGACTCCTGCTTACGGTAGTCGATATCCTTGTAGACGCTGCTAACCCCAAGCTGGCTTTGCACCGTTTGGATAACGGACTGCGGAAGTTCAAGGTTTCCAACAAAAGCGCGAATGCTGGCGCTACGGGTGGCGAAGAAGAGGGTAAATGGGACTTGGACCGCAAAAAGGAAAACGGCTAGGAACGCTAGAAGTAGCCATTGGAGTCGGAGGGTTCGTGTTGACAGCGGCGTGGAGGTCGAGCGATAATTCAGTGGGAGGGCGATGATAACGATAAAGGCGAACGACAGTAGCGCAGCAAGCAAGCATACTACGGTTGCGATGATGCCCGTCCGTCTAACATCTGTAGAACATCAGTAAATATTACTATTCTTAGAGTTCAAGCGCATATACTCACCTGAAATGTCGATCTCAATGACTGTGGGCGGTGGAACCTTGCTGGCGAGGCTGCTTTGGCTCTGGCGACTCTTGATGAGAGAGTTCAACCCAGCCGAGCTCGCAATGACCGACAACGCGAAGGTCAGCGACAACGCTGCGATACGGGGGATCCTCAACGGGACGGACGACGAGCTCATGGTTGAAGATGGCGGGGAAGTGGGGGAAAACTTGACGAGCGAAAGAGCCCCGTCGAGCTTATATAGTTTTTCATGGCGAGGTGGACTCGATGGCCAAATCGGGGACGCGTCCAGCGGATAAACATACCCAAATTTCCTAAAAAGGGAATTTCGGGGTCCAACGACAATCGCGTGGCTTCCAGTTGCACGCGGTCATGAGGGGCAAACCATCGATGCAAGGAGTTAGACACCAGTGAACACAATGTCTCTCTGGCGTGATTGCAGAGGCCGCTGCTTTGGTGAAGGGAAGCGAAGGAGAACCGTTGGTCTGAAATCACAGACCCTGACATGGCCCCCACAACCCAAGCCCATGTGAAGTCACCGAGCTAAAAGAACAAGAAAAATTACTACGACAACGGCGGTTGGTCGAGCTAGACAAACATACCTAAGCTCCAAATCTCGAGATGACCGGCATATGAAAGCCTGTGCAATGACCGGATCAAGGTGAGACTGGTGTGCAGAAAGAAGCGTTGGGCGACTACAAGTAGCGACAAGTGGAGAAGTCGACCTCAACTGGGAAACTCAACTGGGAAACGAAGGGGGAAAGCGGAATGCCTTGGCCGATTGCGGGGGGCCAAGAAGGGCGAGCTCGACCAAGTTCGTAACGGATCTGACAAGTCGGTGCCCCGCAAAACCACTTCAAGGAAGTGCTTGCTTCAGGGTAGAAGCTGCGACCGCATGGAAATGGTTCCTTGCCAGAACATTGCATTTTTAGTCTGAGAAAACGAGACATGGCAGTCTGACCCGAATCCAGAGGTATTCCGTATGGGTGATGGCGACCAGATCTGAGGATGGCAATTAGGAACAAAACTGCCGCCAAACCCGTGAGTAAGACCTTCCAGCTACCAGAAAGTCGGCTCTGAAGAGGCTCTTTAGTAAGAGCGACCTCTCAGCTGCAGCCCTGATACAATGACCTGAAAGCTTCCAGGTAAGAGATGAATCATTGGTGAATTGGGTTCAAATATTTGATAAACTCACTCAAAGTGCTTGGGGTCTCTGAGCGTTACACCAAGATGTAATGCACGCACGAGGCCTTGAACCTGTTGACATAATACTTGATTCGACATTCAATCCTTTCGCATTCGAGCGGGCAGTTGGGCAGAAGCATGAGGCATGAGATGGGGGATTTCAGGGAGTAACACCACAGTTCGAGGCACTCCATTCTCTCCATGAGCATCCAATATCCAAAGAAAGTCGCAAAGTTCGCAAAATCGGAGCGCAGTGATGGCAGAAACCGCCGGATTCCAGGTATATTCGCAAAGTCGCAAACGGCAAACAAAGGTTTGTTCCCGCCAAAATTTCCAGTTTCGGAGACTTGCTCCACCAACCACCTACACAGTTTCCCCATCCCATCGCAATGGTGGAGTGAAACTGCCGCTTTGGTCGGCATATCGCATTTTCGTTGCGCCTACGATGTTGAAAACAGCTGCCCTTCGTTATTGATCGCCGGCTGGCGCCGGGAAAGATAGAAACCTCCTATCTGTGGAACAGCCCCCTGATGCAGAGGCTACGTGTGTCTGTCACGGTGGTTATTTGGTGGTTGTGTGTCTTAAGGATAGGCTACTCGATCCATTTGACGCTTCAGTGACTTTAATAGTGTAGGCTTTGTGTCCAGACAGCCAGCCCCACAAGCGCGACGATAAGTCTGATACTCTCTAGGTGCGACCGCGCGACTAATATAAACCACGAGGTTCATTATGAAAGTACAGGCATTCTTAAAAAAAATGCAACGAATGATCAAGACCAAGATCTTTTGTTATCCCAAAGTTGAGGAACAAAGTTGAGGAAGAATCGGCCATACATAGTGAATGGGAGTTGGTGATGCTCGGGAGTACAGATGGACTCTATACACGACAACACTAACTACATCAGGTACCAGGGGGCTGCCTGTACACCAACATAGAGTCCTCAACATGGTTGAACCCTTCAGGCCAGACGGCCCTATCGATGTGGTTGACCGACTGCTTGTAGGGAGGCTCTCCAGCGTTATTCTTTGAGTAACGAAACCCAAGCAGGTCATATATATGGCGGCGGGGAGGCTCTACGCATTGTGTATCCAACAAAATACCTTCTGCTAACCACGCCGCTGTGGTTTGTGAACTAGACCAGAGAAAAGAAAGCACGGAACGGGGAAGGGCGGAACGCCACCAAGAGAATGAGCAAGACAGAAGGAGAGTAGGAGTGAGAAAGAGACTCACATGCCGTCTCTACAGCCAAGGTAGGCCATATTTAATTTGCGGAACCACATATTGTGGATATTGCGGGTTGCCATGGCAGCCAGGAGCTCTCCAAATGTAGTCTGAGGTCTGATCTTGAAAGAGCGAGTAATTATGTGTGAATTTGGCGGGGTGGTGTGTGGGCGGAACTTGACTGTAAGTGCACCTTGGACGGGAGCACCTTGAACGGGCTCATAAATGAGGGGATTGCAGCCTAAGGAGACTGGGGCAGGGGACGGGTTGGGGGAGGGGGCGAGTCGGAGGAGGGAGGCGAGTCGGAGCTGGAGGTGGCTGGGTGTAACGAGGCTACGAGAAGTAGAGTCTCGGCACACGAAAGAGAAGATTCTCGGGGGAAATGACAGGGATAAAGTGTCGATTCGGAGAACTCTACCGTACAAGAGTCGAGAATAGAGAGTATTTATAACTAAATAAATAGGAGTCTATACGAGATCAGGTACGGAAAAAGAAGAGAAAATCAAACAGAAAAGAGTCGGAAATCCGAAGAAATCCGACCCGTTACACTGGGGACGACGAGTCAAGGCCCGAGTCGACAACAAAGGGATGAGCATCGTCGGGGTTGGAGCTCAGGATTACTTTGGGCGCAGCATTGTTCGATTCATTGTAAACAACACCCTGAGAGTCGCTTGTAGCACTATCGCTGCCGCTGCTGCTGACGGAGCTCCTATCAAGGTAGAAGGGGGAAACAAAGAACGACAAGCAAAACACCGTCAACCCACACCACCATGTCGACCGACCACGGTTTCCTCCCAAACCCAAGTTTGCCGGACAGAGCGACAATCAAGGCACTGTGCGGACAGAGACAGAGTATAGGCGAACAGGCTACTGGGTTCCCATTGCGCGATGCTACCTCGAATGCCATCATCGCATGGGTCAAGTATGGCCCCTTTACCTGTATTGACGAGGGCCGTACGCAGGACTTCGTAGCCAAGGAACTCGCTCGCATCCCCGGCTGCAACGTGCAAGCCCCTCGCGTCTTCGATGCCTTCATGTGGACGTGTTGGTTTGGGCTTCCGAGATGCTGCATAGTAATGGAATATATCGACGGCAGCGATTGCACCTCGGACGATGTTGACGTCGTTGCTGAGGCCGTGCAGACACTCATCAGCGTGCGCGGTCCCGATATGCAACCTGGACACATTGAAACCGGGCTTCTCGTCCATTACTTCTTCACTGACGGCCTTATTTCGCCCGTTCACTACCCGTCGGTCAAGGACTTACAGGACCATATTAACAAAGTGAGTGTCTCACCGGCGTTTTCAGGTATAGCAGGGAAATGACGGTAGGGAAAACCAACGGCAGATCCTCAAGTTCATGCAGAGGAAGACTCGAGTGGACTTGGTGACCGAATCCAAAGACGGCCTCTTCCTGTGTCCTTGTGACGTCGATCCAGGGAACTTCAGGAAAAGGTCGTCAGATGGACAGATGTTCGCCCTCGACTTCTTCTCCTCCTGTTTCCTGCCGCCATCCTTCTTTGCTCTCGCCATGTTTTTGTCACCCAATCGTTTCAGTAAAGAGGTGGCTATGAAGGTGACCCATCCGAGTCCCAAGTACATGCTTGCCATGGCCAACGCCGGGTTGTATTGCATTCAGTTTTCAGGGCCAGTTGGTCAGTGCTCTTTTACCTGCTATTGAGTCCTCTCTCTTCATTGACGATCTCTTCTCTAGCATTGCCCCGTCGCCTCAAAACTGCATATGTCCAGCAACTAACTCTAGCGGGAAATGCATCCGAAAGTGTTAGCGACACTGATACATCGTCCGTCTGTGTACCGGGGTCGAGTTACTGCCGGATATTCTGTGTAAAGGGGCCGTCTCCTATGAAGTCTCCTAATTGAGTTTCCTCGAGCCCTCGAGGAAGTACTGTACTCCCACATGTAGATCCTGTCCTTAAAATACCAAGCTCAAACACGATGGAGGAGCCTAAACGACAACCAAGTCGGCGGTCGCAATATCGCCGCTATCAATTTGTCCTTGTGAAGAAATCCCCGGGAGGGTTCTGCCTCATGGAATGATCTTCTTTTGTATCGTGATGCGGGCATGTATTCGAGCTCTTCTTGAGGCGTAGATCGACCTGACTTGCTCAGGGAGCTCGCAGGGAAAGAACAAGGCTGGCTCGAAAGTTGACATTGGGGTTCCGCCCAGAGGTTGTATAGGTGATGTTGATGCGAGCAGCGAATACATGGCCCCAAACTCTCGAAGAGAACGATAGGATCAGTTGCAGTCAAAATTTGGAGTATATCTTCCAAGGACGCATCCGAGACGATACAGCCCCAATTTGTCGTCAAAAGGTCCCAAGGCCTCATGATACTCCCGTCAAATTCCAAACCCTGACGGTGTGAACGGTTGAACAGCATCCTCTCTCAATGCTCCTCTCAGGCCTCCGAGGCGCTTACATTGGAACGACATCGATACCAGTACTTCCAAGTCTAAACCTTCCTCGGATGTGTTCTTCGACCATCGATATCTTCATTAATTTGGACCCACAAAGCCCCGTCAAAAACAAAGTTGATGATGGTATCGATAGCCACATCGCTACGGACAAAGAACTGATCATGAGCCGTAAACGTTCCTTTTTTGGCCTGTGAGACATTGTGTCAACTAGGGTCAGATCTTGCAGGAAACGTTGCATAAAAGACTTTTTTCGAGGTCCTGAGAAGGTGAGAGAACAACCATGACCACTACGACTTCGAAGGGTATCGCGATAGTGACTGGGGCTGCTCAAGGTATTGGACGCGGTATTGCCGAACGACTCACCGCGGATGGGTTTGACTTGGTGGTCAACGACGTACCGTCGAACAGCAAGCTACTCGAGCAGCTCGTGGAGCATATCAAGGACTCGGGGCGATGCGGGATAGCAGTCCTTGGCGATGTCTCAAACGAGAGCGATGTGGTAAGGCTTGTAGATACAGCAGTTGCAGAGCTTGGAGGCTTGGATGTGGTGAGCTCTCTCGAGCATTCAATTTCCCCTTTTCGCACTCACATTTCGGTGTATTTAGATGGTGTCAAATGCTGGTGTTACCCTCAACAAGACGATCGCCGAGAGTCCGTTCCTTCATCTTTGGCCGCGTCTTTTCTTCTCGTAACTCAGCCGCACTTTCAGCCTCTGTGGAAGATTGGGACCATGTGTTCGCCGTGAACGTCCGCGGAACCTTTCTTTGCTACAAATACGCTGCGGAGGCAATGGTCAAGCAAGGCAGGGGAGGACGAATCATAGGTGTGCAGTTCCCCTCTTTTGCTTCCCCTCCTATTCTCTCCTGAAGCTATTTGAAAAGGGGCGTCTTCAATGGCTGGCAAACGAGGTTCGTCACATCGCTATGCATCGGCATCGTCTCTTTATTGTACCGTCTTAGGTATACCGGGGGTATCCTGCTACAGTAGCACGAAATTTGCCGTCCGAGGCTTGACTCAAAGCGCCGGTATGTCCTTCCTCGTCGGGAGTCTACTGCTTTCGACCACCTCCTGTTTTGCAGCCCAAGAATATGGCAAGTATGGCATAACGGTGAATACTTATGCCCCTGGAGCTATAGAGACACCACTATGTAAGTGATACATATATTCGAAGGTTTTTCTATCCATAATCCTATTTGTCCTATTTGTAGTGGAGAGAGCTGACGCCCATCATGCCGAACGAATGGGGTTGGAGAGAGGGCAGTGGATGGAATCAGTAAATAACCTTTTCCCTCCGCTTTTTCATGGTCAACTTCTTTGATCTGACGATTTTTGACAGTTGAAGCATGGCGTTGCACTTGGGAAGAACGGTACCCCGTCCGAAATAGCCAGCCTAGTTTCCTACCTGGTTTCTAAAGAAGCTCACTTCATCACGGGTAAGTGACTCTCACAATTAGTATACCATCCTCTAGCTGAACGACGTGACTGTTTTCCTTAGGTCAAAGTGTAAGTCATTGATAGCGTGTGCATCTTACGCCAAGATTGATTGCGACCCACAGGTTTCGGTTGACGGCGGAGGAGTATTTGACTGAGGCATACTCTTTCGAGCAGCGCGGCTTTCAGGGCCTTGACTTCAGTGGTGATAACGCGGCCGTTTTTGTTTTCGTATACATTAGTGGTTTTATTGATCTAATTACATCCCAACTTGAAGCCCGGCCGTAGCCTGAAAGAACGATTCTAAGGTGTATACACAACTTCCAAAAATGAAAAACCAGTACTCCAGAGTCCCTAAACGACCTGGAAAGCTGAACCCCCAGCCTTCGCATCTAGCTCCATGACTGCATCGAGACCTATTGAGGGGTTCTTCTTAGTCAAACTTGGACTTGAGTGCGTTAAGAAAACGTACCCATGACTTTGAAGAAGGCTTTGGGATCCATGCCTTGGGCCGAAACAAAGTCGGTTCCAGTCTTCTTCAACGATTTCATAGCGGCACGACATGCATGGACCATCGCAACACATGAAACCAGCGAAAAGACTATCGAGGGTCAGGACATTGACTCAAATTTGAGGTTGTGAGCGAGACTCACTGATTATCTTTGCCCCAGATTGTTCGGCTTCTTTGTAGGTGAAAGGCGGCGTCAGCCCGCCGGAGATGACGTTGACAAGGACGGGTATGGGCGCGAGTGCCGCAACGGTGGATTCGAGTAGCTCTTTCGACTTGACTCCTTCGATAAAGCACACATCTGCGCCCGCAGCTGCAGCCAACTTCAACCGTTCAACTGCCTCTTCCATTCCCAAGACTTGAGCGGAGTCTGTGCGCCCGATGATCACCTAGATACATCAAGACTCAGTATAGGGAGTGCATGTAAATGGCGCAAGGAACTCACGAAATCAGATCCTCCAGGAATAGCATCACGAGCAATGACGGCTGCACGGATACGCGTGATGAATTCTTCACGAGAAACTACTTGCTTGCCAAGGAGGTGGCCACAGCGCTTCGTCTGCACTTGATCCTCAATGTGCAGACCTGCGACACCCGCCTTTGCATACTGCGTCACGGTTCGCGCTACCATTGCTGGTCCACCAAACCCAGTGTCTGCATCTGCAATGACAGGGCAGGTAGGGTCCAGAGAGCAAACCATTTGAGCCGACTAGGAAGATACGGTCAGGTGCTTGGAGTTCGGTTGTTGACGCGAGTACATACCTCGACAAAGTCATTCATTGTTGCGATAGCTAGATCAGGCTGACCCAAGCGAGAGGCAGTGGTCGCAGCACCGGATTGATACAAACAGGTGAACCCAGCTTCCTGAGCACATCTAGCACTGATACCATCACAGATACCTGGTGCAACAACAATGCCTGGGCGGGCAAGCATCTGGCGGAGTCGGGTTGCAGGGTTATTGGAGAGAGGGCCTTCAAGGTAGTTCTTGGGGTCAAGACGAGGGTTGTAGTAGGGACCTGAAGCGTCAAAACGAGGGGCCGAGGGGGTGGCGGTCGCGGACGCGGTCGCGGGGGCTGAGGAAACAGCTTCGTTGGAAGAGCGGGAGTAGTAGTCGAGAGCAGGAGACATCTTTGGAAAACGAGAAGAGACGGAAGAGGTGATGTAAGATGTAAGTGAGTGAAGCTGGATGCTGATAGACAATGGCTGAAGAGAGGGCGTACTTATACTACCCCAACTTAGGCTTCTTGACGCGCTGTTAGTCAAGTCACCATTTCGTCAGGATCGGACACCGCGATACGCCTGTTGAGAAAAGCCGCCGGTTTCGGACGGGGACGATCAGGTTGGATGCCTGAAAATAGATGTGTCCAAGGAAGCGAGCGGGTGCGTAGCCAAAAGACTCTGCATCCGGCTGTCAGCTTCTTCGACTAAGCGAGTGAATATTAGATGAAGGTGCTTCTTGAAGCTTGACAGCTTAACCATTGGCATCGGAATCATTCGTATGTTGCCCATTGATGAYACAGTGTTTTGATTCGTGCCTTTCGCCAGCTTCTATTTAACCAAGGAACGGCATTCCCTGGCGTGTCACGGAGGAAACGACCAACCGCGAGTTTTTATGGCTATCCTGGTACTGACTTGAACAGATTCAAAAACGTGCTTCGCACTCGCTTTGATCCAGCAAAAGTAATAGGTTCCGAGGGTATTAAAATGAATAGACAGGCGTATACCAAGAGAAGATATCAATAACAGCAGAAGTCTGGAGGTGAACTTGGTTAGACCGGGGGATGTCCGCCGCACAGAGCACTAGCACTCACCTACACGCTCTCTGGGGTCCAAGTCCACCAATGATACACCTTAAGCCCAAACCAGAACGCGATGAAAGCTCCGACRACRTACATCGCTACGCGCCACGTCCTATGATCGAGTCAGTACCTGTCCAGCAAGTTCGTACGGAATTTGCAGCGTACCGAAGACCACCCTCTCCCAGCCCAAATGCTTGTGTCGCCCTCCTTGATGATTGTGCAAGCGAACTCGCGAATGAGGAAAACGAGTTGTTCTGAGTAGCATGACAAATTAAGCACAAGGACKCCAGAGTTGCAGTTCATTCCACGCACTGTATCATCAAGCATGAGATTTTGCCTCTCCACGTCATCATGAATGTCCGTTGTGATCTGTGGAAGTTGTTCTAGTTAGCAGAAACTCAAAGACCCTCAGCACCAAGCTTGGCTAACACCGCGCAGCGTCCGTATCTTGGTATGGAGGTCATCCAGTCGTTGGTCATTTTGGGATTCGTAGGTTGCCTCAGTTGTACGACTTCGGTCTCGAGAAGAAGTAGCCATTGTGTTACAGGGAGTTGAGGGTGTGGAAC
>JAPEVF010000220.1:0-18484 GCA_029747585.1 Pleurotus djamor | reverse complement strand
ATTGAAATYACCTGTCGCGGGCGCCGTGTRGCAGGAGTTGGACTACTTTGAGTGGTGGGTAAGGATAGCTATGAGAWGTCAATGTCTTAACTCCTCAGACAGAAGGTGAACTGKTTGCTTACTTCGCCTTGTCCCGAGGATTCCCGTCGTTTCAATTCATCTTCAATTTCTTGGGAACTCTCCTCTTCTTCTTCTCGTAGAGCGACAGGATCNNNAGAGTCTGGCTCGGGCGGWGGAGAGGGCGGTGGTACATAATCGTCGTCGTCGTCACCAAGAGGAGGTTGGGTGCCTTCCAGCTCGTCTTCGTCATCRCTTGATACTGAGCGTGGCTTGCGAGAACGCACTGACGTTGAACGGAGTTCACCATTCTGAGCTTGTTGAGYACGCTTCGCTCGACCATTTATTGGAATTAATGAAGKACGTGTAGACTTCGTAGGYGCTTTGATCGGTGAACTRAACTGGTCAATTGAATCTTCTTCTGGAGGATCAACTTCRACCGATTCTATCGTATCATTGGCGCCATTGAGCGAAGAAGAGGGTAGATGAGGAGCAAAGACAGAGGGCGTGACCACGGGTACGGGCTGTAGAACCTTCTTGATTGTCCGTTGTGGAGAAGATGGTTTCGTTGGAGATAGAGATAAGTGGGAAACTGATCGAGAAACGGGGGTTTTAGGTCGCATGCGTGACACCATATTTTCTCGAGGAGTGGATGGTATATCCATGACAGTGGGATGTTGGATGGGAGAACTTGGGGGCGACGAGTTGCTTGGGACGGGCAGGGATGGTGCACGATCCTTTGCATGATTTGGGGTTGGAATTGGAGTCGCCTCTTGGTTGTAGCCGACTTCCCTTTCCCAAAGTTCCAGGCGGGCCTTGGCATTAGGTGATAAGATGGGAGATCGTATTGGAATGAACTTTGAGCTGGACGCCTCTGGTTGCGTGACCGCAGATTTCGAAGAGCGAGGGCGAACGGGGGATGGCGGTGGGATTTCAAGATGTTCAACGGTTTGCTCAACTTTTATTGGGCGCAATTTATCTGCGACGTGACCATTATGTGACCTAGACGGAGGGACAGAAGACGCTGTGAAAGCAAATCAGTCTTGGATCATCCGAGACAATGAGAAGTTATACTGTTTGTGGCCCGTGGTTTGTGGCGGGGAGCTTCGTCAAGTTGTTGCGTCTGCTTTCGTACAATGCCCGTGGGGGTGGCACTTCGAGGTGGTGAGCTGAATTCGAAGGTTGCCGTCCGACGCTTCTTTGACGGCGGACCGACTGGGAGCTCAACCGTAGCTATAACGCTCTCCCGAGGACGTTTCCGAGGCGATGGCGAAGGCGGGGGAGGGGCATTTGTCGGGGTCACGGATTTCTTGCTTGAAGACGCGACGCTGGCTGGTCGAGCCGTTGATCGCGTTCGTGAGCTCGCAGCATTGGATTTCCCTGTGACGAACGCGTGAGATAGTCCTTTGTTGAAACCAAGTCCAAATTTACGCCGGTTGACCTGCTTCGCTTTCCATGCACCCACCAGCGCCGGAGTGCAATCATGTTTCGGGACCCAACTTTGCTTCCAGGGTTGCCCCGTCTCAGGATCTGTGCCAGCCCAGCGTACTTTGTAGAGCTTTCCCTTCTCTGCGGTGATTTCAAGGACCTCCCACAAGTTCTCATCATCCCCCGATTGTTCGACGAATTGGGTTTCGGATGACCCCTGCGACGGTTCCACGTCGGACATGAGCTAGATAGAGAGTGAGCGGTGTATCAGAACTTCAGTGAAATTCATCGTACATCTGGTTGAGCACAGACTGTGCTCGGAGAGAACTTTGGCGTGACGGAGGACAGTTGAAGCTAAGGATAACAAGTCCACGGGCGCTTGTATCCCGGTCCCGTGATCGCACAATCATGAAGCCACATTAGACTTGGCTGCCACATAGCCATTTCTCCCTTGGAACCATGGACATGGACATTGACACAGTCATGCAGACGCCATTTCACGATGATTGGGTCGTGGCATTGGATAATGCAGGCGCGAATACGAAACTAACTGCCGCGTCGAAACAGCTAGACAATCTAGATTCAAATGCATGGTCAACATTAGCGATGTACATTTTCCCTACGATGTTGCAGGTCAATCTCCCAACATTGTACCCGGCACTATCACAGTACCAGCTTGCAAGTGGAGACGCACTTTTCCCACTCTGGAGAGACAAATCTTCAATAAGCGAATTCATCGTTGCTGCCTACAATCGTACGTAGACTTTCCTGTTCCTGGGCCTCAAAGGCCTTTATCTCATGGAACCAATTTGCAAAGCTTCCCAGCCACCTCCGAGTCCACAGCCTCAAGCAAAGATACACAGAAAAACCGAATCAACATCACCCCCGGTCCCGGGTAAGGCTCATGCCTGGTGATTCTACTGCATCACTCATTTCTATCTAGACAACGTCAAGGCCGCTGTGCGCGCTGCTTTCGACACCCCGATTCAAGATGACTCCTCCGTTAAACTTTTGCTGAGCCATATAGCATCTTTAATGAAGTCACCGCAGTACTACTCCCGCACTCTTGCTATAATCCAAAGCTCTGGGACGGGGAAATCGCGTCTGATCAGCGGAGCGGCCCAGGAGTTGGTTACCCTTTCCCTGTGTGTCAGAGGCCCAGATCCTGACGGCAATTACTGTAAGTATCTACTTGTCTCCGTCTCTTTCATTGTGTTCATGCACCCAATATAAAGCCTACCCCCATAACGACAGTGATGTCTACGACTTTCTGTCAGGGAAAATGCTCGAACACAAGCTCAGACACGTACAACTTATGTCACGATATTTTCTTTTTGCATTGTTTCAGGAAGCACACTTCTCCGCGCAGGCAGACCAATCTCTCTGTACACCAGGTGGATGGCACCAACTGCTCGCTAATCCTGAACTGCGAGAGGCTTTCTATAAACGAGTAGTTGCCAGCACGAAAAGTATCGACGTTCCAAACAGAACACTCGACGAGAATGGTTATCTGAGGCAAGAGCTTGTCAAAGAGGCCTCGAGTATGTATTTCGCATTCTCAGCAATTGACTGAAGTGATCCGAAAGCGCAGGGAAGATGTGCGATGCACTGGACGCCCTTCGCAGCGTCCTCGGAAAGAACACGCCCATCATCGTCTCCTTCGATGAAGTCCACGCACTAGGCTCGGAGATGATAGCGGCCATCACAAGTGCCTTTGCCGATTTTGCGCCTTTGGACCATAATGTCGCTGCAATACTACTCTCAACCCAATCTTCCATGTCGACTTTGGCTCCGAGTCTCAGCAAAATCTCATCCACGCGAATGACAGCATCCACGGGTAAAGCGTTAACGCGACCGTTTACAGAATTAGCTCTGGATGCTTTCGAAGCTCCGCCTCCTGACTTGCTCACCACGCTCGCAGGCATTCGCTCAATTGAAGCTGCAAGCCGCCTTGGGCGACCAATGTACGTCTCATGCTTTATAACATAAACCCACCTTGCTTAATACCAACACCAATATCCTTCTTAGGTGGTATGCGCACTTCCAACAACGAGATCGTTACGGAATTCCAAGGCTGATACGCCTTGCGGAAACAAAGCTCATCCTCGCCGAAAGCTTCGCAGATGCTACTGATACTGGTCGGTTTGCACCCATCGCTTGTCGTGTATTTGTCCATTTTGGTCCCGCTAACCGTCTCTTGGCCGAGGAGCTCGTCCACTCTCATCTCGCATTCGTCTTCTTTGTTGATGAAACACGCACCGAGCTTGAGGTCGGCTATCCTCCAGAGCCTTTAGTGGGCGCAGCGGCAGCTAGACTTATGACCCGCGAGCTTCGTCATGTGCATGATCAGACACCGCCCTGGCTTCGTCTTCTACAAACCCACGTCGTTGAGAAGCTTATAACCCGCGGCGATAGGGGTGAACTTACCACCCGAGTCCAGTGGACGCTTTGTCGTGACTATGCATACATTGAGGCTTTTCCAACCGAGCCTTTAGCTACCCTACCAAGAGACGTAGTCCCTGGCCATGAACCCATTCCGCTTAGGCTTTTCCTCCGCTATATATTTGGGTCGGAGTCTTGGGACGAGATAAAGCTCGCAACGCCGGAGAATCTCATAATGGAAACAACGCTCGAAGATTACTTTTCCAAGGCCGTCGTCGACTTTACATGCTTTACCATGGCAGACGATGACTTCATCTTCACTGTCGACGGTATTATCAGTGCGATGCACCAGGGATGTGCCGTCATCTGTAAAGCTGGACAAAAGGTATATGATCATGCGCTCCCAGTAGTGCTTGATCCTAGCAAACCCATTGATAAAGACAATATTGCACTTCTCTGTGACCAAAGCAAGAATCGGTCAACGAAGGGCACGCTGATCATCGATCTCAAAGTTGTTCCAATTGACATTCCCATCATCAGTATCATCAACCAGCACGGACATGGTAATGTGGGTTCAGTTTCCAAGCTTGGCAAACAACGTGGATCGAAGAGGGGAGGACACAATCCCAAAGCCCGTACCAAACCGCATTATCAACTCTACCTTCGTGACTCTCCGGTTCTTCCCCCAGATATTCGACGGTCCCTCCTCGAGTTTGATTCACCGTTTCACTCATATACAAAGAATATCACCAAGGAATGGCTTGTGTCAAACCCCGAGTATGTTAAAGCCCGACTGGAAAGGCTGACCGGCAATCGCTATCATGGTAGTTCGTCGAGTGTTACAATGTGGCGTAAATAGTGGCAATAAATCAATTCCAAAACACTATTATATACACACGGAGAGCCAAAAAATGCTAGACATGTCCAAAACAACGTGTAGCAGCTTGAATACAATTGGTGGTACACATTTTGGGACCCCTGCCTTTGTGACTACCATTGCTGAAACCCAGTGTCTGCATCTTGGTTGGAGCTCCTAATAATAGTTGGACGGAGGCCAAGCGACCAGGACGCTAGGCGAGCCGCACAGTTGCTGTCACGGTCTTCGGTTATATACTTGCAGAGAAGAAGTTTTGTTTCAAGTTTGCATTGAGCGATTGGGTTCTGATGCATAAAAATCGGCATCTGGCTCTCAAATGCCCTGTGCGAGTTGATGACCTCCTTGGGTATCTTTGTATCTAGCGTGCGCGTGGTCAATTTAGAGCGACGATATCACCAGCTCGACCAGAGGTTTCCGACCAATAGAGAGCGTGGCGAGGTCAATACGCGATAGGGGCCTCCTGACCCGAGGGTTGTTGAAAACAGGAGCTTCCTGACTCAGAAACATCCGGAGCCATCGCTTTCTAGTTGCTCTCATTTGACTTGATAGAAACTACTCAACATAATGTCCGACGGTAAGTTAAAGCCACCCATGAAACTATCGAATGGACACTTACATGACTAAACCGAAGCAATCAAAGAAACCAGCGTTCCTCCTCGGGCTCCTGAGGGTCTCGTACCGAAACCACTGCCCTTGGCTACGAAGGAAGAACTAATGAACGGTCCCGTTGCAGTCATGCCTTTCCCCTCAGGACACAAACTTGGAAAGGACGAACTTTGGGGACGCCGCATTGGTCGCCAAGTACGTCAACACAATCATGCCCCTATACATAGTAGTAGCGATGATTCTGACTGCCCTCAGGTCATGGACATCCTCGACGCGAAAGAGATCGCTTGGAACTCGGTTGATATGGTGCGATTCAAAGTCTCAACAGACACCGGGGATAAGTACAGTCAACCCACCATCTGGGTTGGTGTCAATCCTGGCAAACTTGCCGCCAGTACCCAAACCGAAGAGGCCACCGAGGAGATTTTGGCTCTCCTCAAGCAACATGATATTACAGATGTTGATGTTGCGTATCGTGAGTCGGTTATGTGGCATTAAATGGTTGATGAAGGCGAGTAGAATGAGTTAGGAGTAGTGCAAAGGATTATTTCGTGCTTCGTTCCATAGGTTGACTACGCTGCGTAAGAAATTTCGAACTTCGATGCAGTCGGTCAGCTACATTTCCCAGAAGAGTTCTTGATCATGAGGGATGGGTTCGGGGAGGGCTCGAGTTACTACATCGCAACTTCCTAGCGACAACAAGCGATTCCGCTGGTCTAGGACAGTGCGAGTTTGGTTATGACTGCACTGAAGCTGGTAAGTAAGGCCAGGAGATGCGGACCTTCTCCCCTTCCTGGCCCAGCCTGCCAGGCGCGTCTTCAAGGTAGTCCGGTGCCGCGTGCAGTGTCTGCTGCTGAAATGGGATGATCTTTTGCCAACGGGCCAGCATCGTGGCTCGAGTCCATTCGTTCGACGTAGAACTCGAATAGATGGAGCACTTGCTACCCCCATGCTGGGTCAGGCCCTCAGCACAACCGAAGCTCTGCACGGTGCATTTCTCTTGATCATGGGTCCGCCTCAACTTGTCGCAGCATCTCGGGTTATAAGCCCTTGACGACGAGAACATCGAGAAGGTAATGTGTGCGCGGTACTAGCCCTACTTACGCGTAAGTAGAGAACATTGTTCTATCCTCCGAGCTCCCAGAACTGACTTGTACTCACCAACGTGATCCAACCCACCCATCCCGGCGCCGAGGCACAGAGGTACTTCGGGTTGGATTAAGATGAGGTAGCATCTGAGGCCTGAGGCGCGACTTCCTCTCTGATTCCGCCACCACGACGGCTGCCAGGGACCCTCTAAGCTCGTGGATTTCATGTCGACTTGGAACCGTGCAAGCATGTGCTAATCGTCGAATTGTGGAAGCGAAAAAGCCTCGAGGCCACAAGTTGACGTCGTTCCCAACCTTTTTGTTTCCATCTAGAAAACGCAACAAGCTCGTCACCAGCATCGACGACCGCGAAGCGTCCAACGCGTGGATGATCGAGGGCCCAGCATAGTCTTTGAGTCTTTGTCGTCATCGTCGTCGCCTTGGCGTATGTGCCTGAAATAGACTGAGATTACATAACGGACGATACCCAGCGATGGCCGGCTTCCTTTGCAAAAAGTCCAATGTCAATGCACCTTTGACAGCTCGAAAACACTCACCTCGACTCCCTTCCATCCCTTCGAGCACCGACTCAGAACGACTCCATTTCCCCTCTAAATCCCGCATTAGGCAACTCTCAACTCCCTTCCTTCTCTTCCATCACCTCGAAAACCTCGCAAAGTGACCAGTGACCAGCCCTCGCAACCCTGCCAAACCCCCCTCAAAGCCAACACCGTACGAACCTCGCTCCTCGCAAACTCCCTCCTTCCCTCTGCTCCTCCACTGCCCAAGCAAGTCAACTCAAGCCCTTCTCGCGCACCCAAGCAACTCCATCAACCCTTGAGCTTGCTCACTCACTCACACATGCCTACCCATCCTCAAGTCAACCTACGCCCTCGCATCACAGCCCTTCCCTACAACACATCCTCCAGTCAGCCTCTGCCCTCGCACACGAATACAAACAACTTACCGACCATATGCGAATGCTCAAGACCCCTTCCGTCCCCATCCTCGACTTGTCCTCGACCTACGAAATCGAAAATCCGAGGAAATAAATTTCCAAAGTCTTCGAAATCTTGCCAAAGTGGGGTTTTCGACAATGGAGACATAAGGACCATTCAAGTATTGTCGCGGGACCGGGGCGTTTCGAAGGCGGGCACTATATTCATTATGGGTGAGTACTCTACACGGTTCCGACATTCCAACACAACTCACCCTACATACAGATATGCTACTCCACCCTCTCGCAACTCTCCCTCCCCTCCCACGAACCCAAACTACCTCTTCCCTCCTCCCTCAAACATCCCTATATCACATCCCCCAGTCAATCTATGCCCTCGCGCACGAATATAGACGACTCACCAACCATATACAAGCTTCACGTTTCCCTTCCGTCCATGTCCCCGGCCTCGAAGATCGAAACTTTGAAGGAAAAAATCAAAAATCTTCGAAATATTCCCAAAGACGGTTTCTTCGACGATGGCCGCAATTCTTCATTAAACCTTTCGCAAACTTGGCCAAGCATGCCCCACACCCGTACGACCATGGACGTATCGTCCCTGGGCGGCGGCGTTTCGATGCGGATAAGATATGGTCGGATTTCGGTAGAGGGGGAGGCAAGGCTGGGAGAGTGTCATAGTCAGTCGTGGTGGACAAAGGGTAGCCAGTACATCTATGATAAGTACTCACGTATGTTTTATACACCCTTAATAAACATGTTTCATTCATTCCTTCGTGCGCTTGAGTGTTTTTTCGAGTGGTCGCCTCCGGGGTCGGGTACCCGACAAAGTTACTAACATGTCAAATTCAGCCGCTCGTAAGCATGGGAGAAGATGCGCATACGACGTACCTTGATGGTCGTATAACGTTTCGGTCGAACGGACAAGGTTCAAGTGAGCAAGCAAGTCATCTACGCGGGAGGGTCGGACAATCAGGAAATCAAGAATTAGTGAGTACGACTTCGAGCAACACCTATAAAATCACTCACATACACGTCATATAGGACCTATCATCGTTTCCCCAGCGTTTCCCCAGCGCTCCCGACGATTTTGAAAAATTCGACCATGGACGCCTCCATGGTCGAAATTCCGAAAACACGTCCCCCACCCTCATATTTCAGGGACGAAGTACGCCGATGATGTAGTTCCTTGGACATATACCTAGATTCGTCCGGCGTTTCGGCGTTGGTGAGTTATTCACGAATTTGTGGTCAGTCGGGGGGAGATGGATTCGTCACGGCTGAAATCATCGTGTCAGGGCTCATCCAACGTCATAATAACGTATACGGATGACGTACCTTCAAGGCCCAACAAGAATCGGACCGGCGAATCGAAGTTTGATCGCGTAAATCGAGATTGTGGGCTGGAGGTGGGTGAGGCAGGGATCATCAAGGATGCCGTCTATCCTTTCGTAAACTCGGGTGTAGGCGACGACTTGATACAGGAACTCGGGGATGTGGTTGGATATGGCCAGCGTTTCGGCGTTCTATGGTGATTTGCAAATTTGTGGGTGGTCGCGCGAAGAAGCAAGGGTAATTTCTAAATTAGGTGTGTCGGCACTTTTTCAACGATTTGAGATGGTGAATGCATAGCTTACCTTTGGTGTCCAAGCATAAGGACGTTGTTACATCAATATTTCAGGGAGGGGACATGATTTTCTGTGGTGAGATGGGGAGGTGAAAAAAGCGATAGTGAGTGAAGTAATTCTCATATGGGTGCCTTGAATCAACTCACCTCAACCCTAGATCGCTTCTCCGAACACTTGGACAGCGTTTCCCTTGCCGCTTTTGGGCAATTTCGACTTGAACCGCGAGGACATAGGTTACGGCTAGACTAGCCAAATCTTCATGTACCATCTTGAAAGCTCGACCAGAGGTACGCCAACCACGCGGGAACTCGGGACTGTGGCGATCGTGGTCCATCGTTTCGTCCTCTTTTGGGAATTCAAGATTTTGCGGCGACCACCAACTGTGTCTAGAAGAAAATGAGGATTGTGAGTGCAATGATCATCTAAGCGAGTACCAATCACTCACAATATGATTCAAGTGCATCATAGATCTCCCCCGCGCCACCAGATATCCCGTTTTCGGTGATTTCGAGAATTCGGTGCGAGGACATGGCTGAGGTTCGAAATTTTGAAAACCGATCGGGACCCTTCGCAAACTTGGTCAGAGAGGGGCGAGTAGGTTGGGAAGTCGGGGATGTGATGATGGTAGGCGAGCGTTTTGTGCTTGATTAGGAATTCAAGTTTTTCGGGGAGGAAGGAGGTAAGTCCGGTCATTACGCCCTGGAAATGAGATATTAAGCGAGATTACTCATATAGAACCATTTATGGACGACTTACGGTCAATATGCAGCTTACGCCAACGCGATATACTGACGGTTCGCTGCGGAAACAAGGAATCTGTGCAAAAACAAGATGTGGTTAGTTGCAAGGAATGCGGCTGAAATATCCATGGAAAAGACTCACCAGACGTTTCGTCCTTCATATTAGATCCATTACCCCGCACTCCATACGTCATACAATCGCATTCGGCCGTTTGAACACCAGGAGGATGGCCTCAGCTAGAATCTTGAAAACAGGGACCAGCCTTTCGTAAACCTGGTCAAGGGCTCGCGGATGACGTAGGAACTCGGGAATGTACTCACATTCGTGGTGCGTTTCTTTGTTCGTCGTGTATTCGGATTTCGGTGCGTTGACCCCGCAAGAATCCTTCCTAGCCGCTCGAATGATGATGTCAGTATCATTTCATCAAGGCAGCAGATATGTGTACGATATACCTCCCAGGGACACTCTGTTTCGTATGGTTCGGTCGAATTTCCATGGAGAAACGAAGGAAACGGTGAAAATGACGAAAATGACGAAATGGAGAGGTTCGGGGTCGTGTACGCGGTCGTAGGTGGCTGAACGATGCTGGGTGATGAAGAATCAAGATACGAGTCGCGTAGATAATCCCCCTCGCTGGGGACTCGGAATTCCAGGGTCTAGATAACACAAAGGTAAGTAGTGCGTGAGTTTGACTGGAATTACTTACGCGGCACTTTCCCCTTGTAGGACTCACTCCCCGATCTGTTTTGTAGGCAGATGGGGATGAGTAAGTGTATTCGAGGCCGTCGGTGAGGCCTCGAGATCTGTGGAACCCTGCAAACGAGGTGAGTGAACTGTGAACATGCATCGGATGAATGATAAAGTGGTTACCCTCACCGAAATGATCCGAATTTGCTTCGATCGTTCAGGGATGTTTGAGGTTCGAGAAATGGTACGAAGCGGGGTGCAGGTGTAGGCAGATGGGGATGAGTAGCCTTAGGTGCGTTCGAGGTTGTGTGAGCGAAAACGGGACAGAGAGTGAGGTAAGTGAGATGAACAAATCAAGATCCAACTGATTACTCACAGGTACTCGAAATCTAGATGAGTAGGTGTACTCGAGGCCGTTGGTGAGGCCCCGAAATCCAAGACAACCTAAAACCCGAATCCGAAGAAACAAAGTGAGTGTTGGCACGAAATGAGGGAACTGATGTCATTACTCACAGGTCCGAGATTGCTGGTCTGGCCTGTGGTGTGATCGGTCGGCTCGCTTATGGAGGACAATGGAGAAGACACGGAGGAAGCGGAACGGAGGGGTGTACGATCGGGATGGGGTCAGTTCAGGGCATGTCCGGTAAGCGATTATGTACGTACGTCATCTTCGTGCTCGTCGTTGTCCGCAGCGCCGAAGCTGTTACCCTCGCTGTAGACAACGATGTCAACGATACCTGCTAGGTAGACGGCTGAATGTAAAAAACCTAGATAGAATTAATCAGATGGTTTATCAATACAAAGTGTGAATGAGACTTACCAAGTGCGAAAGTCTCAGATGCCAAAAAGGTCAATGACTGAAATCTCGTAGTTACGAGACTACCCGCACAATGAAGCTAGCGAGGTTAAATAGTTTGATTAGCTGGATAATGATAATAAAAAACTGAAAGAAACTGACCGCGAGTTGTGAACAAGACTTGAACTAAAAATCAATGAACGAAATCTTGTACTTGCGAGACTACTCACAGAATGAATCTAGTGAGGGTTATTTGCTTAGTAGAATGACAATAAGAACAAAAGGAACTGACCCGATTGGAAAGCAGTTAGATATCTTGATGAACGCCTGACGGAGTCACAGTGTTGTGAACGGAGCGGGAAAGCTTCGTATGAACGAAGACAAGGTCTATATTCAAAAACAAATTGATGATAATGACTTTGTCATAAGAGATAAGGACTTACCACCAGAGATGTCGCATAGTAACTTGGAGGTGGAATGTGGTGTCTTGATGATGAGATCAGAGATGTCGGCGTTGTTGTTGTCGTCGTCGAGAGCAAGAGTGTGAGAGAGGGAGNAAAGAGCGAGAGAGGGAAGAAGAGGAGGAGAGGAGAGGAGAGGAGAAGATGGGAGAGCTGATGATGAGTTTGAGAGGAAAGTCAGCCAGGTATTTATAGGAAGACGGCGAGGTGAGTGTAATCGTGCATTTCCGAATAAACGGGATTCTAGAGGCCGCAGAAAATTTTGTAGAAGGGTGAGACGTCGGCTAAAAGCTAAGCGAAGGGTTCTAGCGCCGAGGACCCACAGCCTAGGCAGCCAAGTACCCGCTTGAAACGAAAGAACGGGGCGAACAGTACGAGGAGGAGAGGGTTGGATTCATTCAATTTCCGTTGTCCCTGGTTGAGCTCTGCTGGCAGTTGTCGACTGGACCACGTCTCCGGCATACCATGGGCGCCTATTCTTGCAGCTGGTGCATGAGCTGGGCGATGTGGAAGGTGAATTTGACGAGGAACGAGGAGGAGGAGTAGGAATAGGAGCAGGAAAGGAGGGGATTGACTTGGACAAAAATTCTTCCCGCGACCGAAATTTCTTTGCTGGCACTCTGGCGTCGACTCTCAAGCATGCACCCACATCTATTGAAGCATACCATAGCAGCAGAAGTTGTGGAATTTGCAAAGGGGATGGTGGGTTTGCAATTTCGGGGAGCCCTGACTTGAGGGCCCCTGATGGACTTGGGCGGCGCTTCCCCATCGGACTTTGAACATTGTCCCTTTCCTCCTCACCACCACCACCACCCGTTTCGCCGCCCTCGTCTACCCTGTCCTTCGTGTTGGATAAATACTGGGGTCCACTCGAAATATGCGAGAATTTCCCCCACATTTGTGGATTTCTCACAGAGTCGATGTCTCATCCTTCCTCTCTTTTCCTCTTCTCCTTCTCTTCCTTCTGTCTCAATTCTCCCCATCTTGCTCGGAGGACGCGGGGCTCGACGTTCTCGTATACAAAGGACTTTGAATGGTGAGTTCATCCTTATTTCTTCTCTGCTAATTTGCGCTGATCAACGATGACTATATAGAAATGCTCCATTTTATCGGTACCGCCGTCCACTGATTCCCTACGACCCGGAACTCTGAACGGAGCGGCTCACGACCAAAGCCTTGAGGCTGGACGCGAGAGTGCCGTTTCGTTCTCATTTTCGTTCAGGTAAGCAGCATACTTTCTTGGTTCTTTTTTTCGCTGATGCTTGATGTATATACAGAAATTCACGCTGAACAGCAATGTATATATAGAATTGCTCCATTTTATCGCCTTTCGACGCTCGCATCCTCCTCCACCTCTCCTACCTTCCGAATGACATTCCCGCACTTGGTCTTCTCGTTTCTGGCCATTTCGCCTCGCAAAACAACGAAGACTATATGGATCGACTCCATTTTATCGGTACCTTCGAAACTGAAGCATGGCGTGGAGAGGGAGGGGGAAATAATAAAGGTACGACTTCTGTTCTCATTTCCGACAGATTTTGCTTCGAATTTATTAAACGGCCTCGCTATCATTTTGGCTCCGAACCGCTCACGCTGCCAACTCCACCTTCCTTTCCCCTTCCCTTCGGTCTCGCCGCCCATCAAGATCTAGCATCAAGTTCTTGGGTTTACGACGGCATGGGCCCGACGGTTCGGTGCAGTTCAGAGGTTTTCGAGGTTAAGCCAGGGTATCTACGAGGGGTGTGTGTTAGATGGGCGGTCTGAACTCAAACGGCTTCGTAGAGTTGGAGGTTTGGGCCGAGTCTATGAGTACTATTAGTTGGATTGGGAGCTTGACATTGTGTAGTCTCCCATTTTGAAATGAAACTTGGTCTAATTTTCCAAATGCGAGACTTTGAAGTACGAGCGGGAGTAGCCTATGGGCTAGTTTACGTGTTGTGCAAATTACGTAGTGCGGAATAAAAACTATTTTCACGGAAATAAGTGGTAGTTGCTGTTGAGTCGAGACTCGGGCGAGAGGCGGAAGCGAGTGTGATTCGGGTGAAGGGGAGAAAATTGTGTCGAGGTCTGTGCGCGAAGGCTTGGTACTGACGTGTCGAGGTGTATATAAGGAGGGGGGTTGGCCGTGGTCTGGTCAGTTATTCCCCCTTCTCGTGTCGTGATGCTGGTAGTCTGCATCATCACCTCTCTCCTCTTCTCTTCTCTACTTGTAGTGTACCCACATGTACTTAGATAGCACCACGGAGAGGCCGGCATGCTGCTGGTCTCTCCGATAATGAAAAAGGGATGAGCGCTACAGACCTATCAGAATCCCTTGAATTTCGTTTTCACAAAATAACAGCATGCCTCACGCTTCCAGGAAGTAACCTCCTAGACCNAAAGGGGCGACGTAGGAGAAATATACACACGCCAAGCAGTAACAATGACTCTGACTGCCTCGACGCGAAAGAGATCGCTTGGAACTCGGTTGATATGGTGCGATTCAAAGTCTCAACAGACACCGGGGAGAAGTACAGTCAACCCACCATCTGGGTTGGTGTCAATCCTGGCAAACTTGCCGCCAGTACCCAAACAGAAGAGGCCACCGAGGAGATTTTGGCTCTCCTCAAGCAACATGATATTACAGATGTTGATGTTGCGTATCGTGAGTCGGTTATATGGCATTAAATGGTTGATGAAGGCGAGTAGAATATATAGGCGAGATCGGCGCACGAATATACAAAGGACGTCAATGTGGTATTAAATAAATCGTTGGCGAGTAGAATATACGTGCTGAGAGATAGGAGTAGTGCAAAGGATTATTTCGTGCTTCGTTCCATAGGTTGACCACGCTGCGTGTTCCATTGAGGGGAAGAAATTTCGAACTTCGATGCAGTAGGTCAGCTACTTTTTCCCAGAAGAGTTCTTGATCGTGAGGGATGGGTTCGGGGAGGGCTCGAGTTCATACATCGCAGCTTCTTAGTGACAACAAGCGATTCCGGACTGGTCTAGAGGCTGGGGGTTTTGTGCAGGACAGTGCGAGTTTGGTTATGACTGCACTCAAGCTGGTAAGTACGGCCAGGAGATGCGGACCTTCTCCCCTTCCTGGCCCAGCCTGCTAGGCGCGTCTTCAAGGTAGTCCGGTGCCGCGTGCAGTGTCTGCTGCTGAAATGGGATGATCTTTTGCCAACGGGCCAGCATCGTGGCTCGAGTTCGTTCGTTCGATGTAGAACTCGAATACTTAGATGGAGCACTTGCTACCCCCATGCTGGGTCAGGCACTCAGCACGACCGAAGCTCTGCACGGTGCATTTCTCTTGATCATGGGTTCGCCTCAACTTGTCGCAGCATCTCGGGTTATAAGCCCTTAACGACGAGAACATCGAGAAGGTAATGTGTGCGCGGTACTAGCCCTACGTACGCGTAAGCAGAGAACATTGTTCTATCCTCCGAGCTCCCAGAACTGACTTGTACTCACCAACGTGATCCAACCCACCCATCCCGGCGCCGAGGCACAGAGGTACTTTTGGATTAAGATGAGACAGCAATTGTTTCGGGGAGGTTGAGGCGACTTCCTCTCTGATTCCGCCACCACGACGGCTGCCAGGGACCCTCTAAGCTCGTGGATTTCATGTCGACTTGGAACCGTGCAAGCATGTGCTAATCGTCGAATTGTGGAAGCGAAAAAGCCTCGAGGCCACAAGTTGACGTCGTTCCCAACCTTCTTGTTTCCATCTAGAAAACGCAACAAGCTCGTCACCAGCATCGACGACCGCGAAGCGTCCAACGCGTGGATCATTAAGGGCCCAGCATTGTCTTCGACTCTTCGTCGTCGCCGTCGTCGCCTTGGCGTATGTGCCTGAAATAGTCTGAAATTACATAACGGCTCACTGTTCTTGTTTTTGAGCTCAGGTCTGAGCCCTTCTTCGTCCTCGACGCCCTCGAGTCTCTGTTTCTGATACCCAGCGATGGCCGGCTTCCTTTGCAAAAAGTCCAATGTCAATACACTCACCTCGATTCACTCAAAACGACTCCATTTCCCCTCTAAATCCCGCATTAGGCAACTCTCAACTCCCTTCCATCTCTTCCATCACCTCGACAGCCTCGCAAAGTGACCGATGACCAGCCCTCGCAACCCTGCCAAACCCACCTCAAAGCCAACACGAACCTCGCCAACTCTCTCCCACTCCCTCCACCATCCACTGCCCAAGCAAGTCAACTCAAGCCCTTCTCGCGCACCCAACCAACTCCATCGTACGTGGGCGTTTCGATGCGGAGGCGGTATATTCAAATTGCGTCGATCGAGGAAGGCGCGCACTATATTCATTATGGGTGAGTACTCTACACGGTTCCGACATTCCAACACAACTCACCCTACATACAGATATGCTACTCAACCCTCTCGCAGCTCTCCTTCCCCTCCCACGAACCCAAACTACCTCCTCCCTCCTCCCTCAAACATCCCTATATCACATCCCAGTCAATCTATGCCCTCGCGCACGAATATAGACGACTCACCAACCATATACAAGCTTCAAGCTTCCCTTCCGTCCATGTCCCCGGCCTCAAAGATCGAAAATTCGAAGGAAAAAATTCAAAAATATTCCCAAAGACGGTTTCTTCGACGATGGCCGCAATTCTTCATTAAACCTTTCGCAAACTCGTCCAAGCATGCCCCACACCCGTACGACCATGGACGTATCGTCCCTGGGCGGCGGCGTTTCGATGCGGATAAGATATGGTCGGATTTCGGTAGAGGGGGAGGCAAGGCTGGGAGAGTGTCATAGTCAGTCGTGGTGGACAAAGGGTAGCCAGTACATCTATGATAAGTACTCACGTATGTTTTATACACCCTTAATAAACATGTTTCATTCATTTCTTCGTGCGCTTAAGTCATTTTTCGTGTGGTCGCCTCCGGGGTCGGGTACCCGACAGAGTTACTAACATGTCAGATTCAGCCTCTCACAACCATCGGAGAATATGACCATACAACATACCTTCACGGACATATGGACTTTCTGTCGAACGGACAAGGTTCGAGTGAGTAAGCAAGTCATCTACGCGGGAGGGTCGGACAATCAGGAAATCAAGAATTGGTGAGTACGACTTCGAGCAACACCTATAAAATCACTCACATACACGTCATATAGGACCTATCATCGTTTCCCCAGCGTTTCCCCAGCGCTCCCGACGATTTTGAAAAATTCGACCATGGACGCCTCCATGGTCGAAATTCCGAAAACACGGCCTATCCTCCCACAAACCAGGGACAATGTGCGCAGGTGACGTAGTTCCTTGGAGGTATACCTGGATTTGTCCAGCGTTTCGGCGTTGGTGAGTTATTCACGAATTTGTGGTCAGTCGGGGGGAGATGGATTCGTCACGGCTGAAATCATCGTGTCAGGGCTCATCCAACGTCATAATAACGTATATGAATGACGTACCTTCAAGGCCCAACAAGAATCGGACCGGCGAATCGAAGTTTGATTGCGTAAATCGAGATTGTGAGCTTGAGGTGGGTGAGGCAGGGATCATCAAGGCCATCGTCTATCCTTTCGTAAACTCGGGTGTAGGCGACGACTTGATACAGGAACTCGGGGATGTGGTTGGATATGGCCAGCGTTTCGGCGTTCTATGGTGATTTGCAAATTTGTGGGTGGTCGCGCGAAGAAGCAAGGATAACTTCTAAATTAGGTGTGTCAGCACTTTGTCAACGATTTGAGATGGTGGATGCATAGCTGACCTTTGGTGTCCAAGCATAAGGACGTTGTTGCATCAATATTTCAGGGAGGGGAGATGATTTTCTGTTGGGGAGATGGGGAGGTGAAAAAAGCGATAGTGAGTGAGTGTATCATCATAGAGGGGCCTTGAATCAACTTACCTCAACCTTAGATAACATCTCACAACGCTTGGACAGCGTTACCCTTGCCGCTTTTGGGCAATTTCGACTTGAACCGCGAGGACATAAGTTACGGCTAGACTGGCCAAATCTTCGTGTACCATCTTGAAAACTCGACCAGAGGTACGCCAGCCACGCAGGAACTCGGGACTGTGGCGATCGTAGTCCATCGTTTCGTCCTCTTTTGGGAATTCAAGATTTTGCGGCGACCACCAACTGTGTCTAGAAGAAAATGAGGATTGTGAGTGCAATGATCATCTAAGCGAGTACCAATCACTTACAATGTCGTCCAGGTACATCGTAGATCCCTCCGCCAGCGCTAGACGTACCGTTCTCTGCCATTTCGAGAACTCGGTGCGAGGAAATGGCTGAGGTTCGAAATTTTGAAAACCGATCGGGACCCTTCGCAAACTTGGTCAGAGACGGGCGAGTAGGTTGGGAAGTCGGGGATGTGATGATGGTAGGCGAACATTTTGTGCTTGATTAGGAATTCAAGTTTTTCGGGGAGGAAGGAGGTAAGTCCGGTCATTACGCCCTGGAAATGAGATATTAAGCGAGATTACTCATATAGAACCATTTATGGACGACTTGCGGTCAATATGCAGCTTACGCCAACGCGATATACTGACGGTTCGCTGCGGAAACAAGGAATCTGTGCAAAAACAAGATGTGGTTAGTTGCAAGGAATGCGGCTGAAATATCCATGGAAAAGACTCACCAGACGTTTCGTCCTTCATATTAGATCCATTACCCCGCACTCCATACGTCATACAATCGCATTCGGCCGTTTGAACACCAGGAGGATGGCCTCAGCTAGAATCTTGAAAACAGGGACCAGCCTTTCGTAAACCTGGTCAAGGGCTCGCGGWGATGACGTAGGAACTCGGGAATGTACTCACTG
>JAPEVF010000022.1:135905-187886 GCA_029747585.1 Pleurotus djamor | reverse complement strand
ATCGTTGAGTGAAGTTGATTGACGAACGGTATGAGGATGGGTGGTGTCAAGATGATCAGGAGGATATGGCCGAGTAGGAAGTCCGATGTCCACAAAGACATTTCGACGATCTTCACGATGAACTCACGAGCAGGTTGGGACATGGCCGAGTTTCCGAGGCCACGTCCATACCATTTACCCGTCCACCAAGCGCGATTAGTTTCGTCATGCTTGTATTCCCTAGTGAGGAAGACGGAGATCAAGAACTTTTGGATGGCACGCTGGACGGCGACTGTGCAGATAACTCCAAGGACGGCATGGGAAGCATCCCATAGTTCGAGGAACCACTATTCAAGTCACAATGAGTAAGTATATGGAGGAAGGAAGGTCATGCCAAAAACCTACGAAGAACTCGAAGAAAGCGACGAGACCAAACAAGCCCAAACCGTGAGCGAGGGCAGCCATCACCGAACCAAACTTGATCCAAGATTCCATCATGGGTCCAAGGAACAGAGAGATGAAGAATAGGACCAGAAGGACTGCGGCGTTCCAAACGACGGGACCAATGGAAACGACAGCAATGCGGATGAGGGGGCTGGGCTGATCCTGGCCGTTCTCGTCGGGGAAAGACTTGACGAACATATACGCAACGATGAATATCGAGGCCGTAAAGATAGGAAGGATGATCTCGGAGAAGAGGACACTGCGGAAGGTAGCGCGGGGGACATCGCCAGAGAGCTTTTCGGAAGGATGACCAAGTTTCTTCTTCTTGTAACCCGTAATCATTGTTCTTGATAGACGGCAATAACCATACCAACTGCTCGCCTTGGTCCTGGAATTACCACGGGACATCCAACGAAGGTATTCTCTGTAGTCGATGATGAAATCGGCAAAGGAGAATTGATGAGGATTGAAGACGAATGGGGCGATGCACAGCGAGAGGACGGAGAGCCAGAAGTAGATCAAGTGCGGCATCCAAAGGGACATCGTGGTGTAAAGCAACAGCAACAGGTTCCTCATACCCATGTATATGCTCGGACCAGCAAAACGGGAGTAGAGGATGCTGAAGTTGATGCGAGTAGTAGCGAAACCACGACCGGTGGCGATGTATCGCGCACCACCGAAAGTCAAGTTGCTCAGGATAGACTGCGAGTAGATCTGGGTGGAGAAGACTTCGAAAATCGGTGACAGGGACAAGAAATGCTTTCCAAGACGAAGAAGTGCTTTGCCGGTACCACGTTCGACGAGTTCTGTGGGGATACATTAGAACATGGTACCATGTACGATACGCGCAGGACGAAGAGGCGGTACATACCTTGCAAGAAGAGCGGCAAGAAGGCGACGAAGAAAACGAGGAAAATCGAGATGATACAACGCCTAATCCAATCGAACACTGGGACAAGGTTGTAGCACCCAGGTTGTCCAGCAATCACATTCCCCGACGAGTCAAGTCGACAAATGGCCAGTTGCTTATTCAAAGTTCCAAGGAATAACACTGAGAAAAATGGTCAGCGAAAACATCGGTGAACAGCGGATATTCGACTTACGCGTTATCATGAACACCTGGATAGAGTAGATGACAAGAATATTGTTGATGTGGAAACCAGGATGACCATAGTAGAAGGTCAAGAAACGGTCGATGGGCAATTGCGTGCCAAGGTAATAATACTCCCGACTCAACATCTGCTCCCCCATACCCGTTCCAATCTTGGTCTGGAAATTCAAAATAGTTCCAAAACCCAGATCACGTCCTTTACCACACTGATAATACTCCGAGTGTTTGATGCGTCCACCACGTCCAAAGGCGTTCATTCCAGCGAAAATATCTTCGTTCAGATGGAGACCCTTCTGTGCCTTCGAAACACCACCACGAGTCGTCATGAAAGTCGCATTCAGGAAATCAGGATGTCCGTAATGCAGTTTGCCTCCGATCCAGGCCAACGCACGAGCCGTCATGGTACCGAACGTTTGTTCCTTGCCAGCAGCGATATCACCCAAGACACCAATGTTCTCCGAGAAAATGTACTCTCTGGTACCAACGATGGCGACCGGAGACTTCGAGAACTCCTTATGACCCCATTGCGCATAAGGACTCTGACCTGACGTTGAGTATTCCTCGAACTCTCCAAGAATATTGCGGATCTTCAAGCATTCTTCCAGGTAGTTGTCTTGATTCGCATCAATGAGCTGAAGATACTCGCCGCGGTAGAAAACGATAGCGTGGTTCTGGTTGTCCGATTTACCGTCACCGAGGATGGGATTACCAGGGAGCTCGATACGGAACTTGGGCTTTCTCTTCCCAGTCTTCTCATCAATTTCCGAGTGACCGTCGATCAAGGTAGAGAACAGACGAGCTTCCCCACCCTTAGGTCCAGGTTCTTCGTCAAGATACGCAATTTGCAAGTCGGGATAGGCACGCAGAAGGAACTCAGCATTCTCTTGCTCTTCCTTGTTGAACTTGGAGAACCGTTGCATGGAGATAACAAACTTGAACTTGCGACGAGACATGCGCTCGAGTTCGCGCTCCAAGCGTTCCGTGTTACCGCCAAAGGTCTGGACGATGTCAGGGTTCTCGACGCGGTAGAGGAGTTTGATGGCCTTGGAGTAGTTCATCATGCCGGAGACCGTTCTGTACAACGTCTGTGCTCGCAAAGATGCCCAAATACGCGTGCGCAGGGTATACTCGGGGGACGACGTCTTGAAACCAATGCAGTAGAAGGGCAAGTCATCAGTCTTCTTCTCCATGCTTGATCCACCATCCATACCCTCACTCTCCTCAGCCAAGATCTTAGTGTCCTTGACGAAGTTGTCCCACTCAACCGGGTGGAGCTGCTTCAAGTACTCGAGCAGGGTGACACGTGTACTCTGGTCTTCCTCACGAATGATCTCCCGCAGACTCAAAAGAATCTTCTCGGAATAATGGGGAACCAAAACGGTGAATGTCGGCATGGCATCGACNGGGGAGGGGTTCTGGCAAAGCAGTGGTAAGGGAGGAAGCAAAGAAGGAGATTCGTCGCTCGGCCTCGCCACCAATGGGGAAGAAGTTGCCCTTGAACCCGGCACCGTCCTGGTTGGTAAAGAAGGGTGGTGCGCGAAGCGTGCGACGTCCATCGGGACTATCCACCTGATGGTAGAGTAGTCGTTGAACATGCTCGATGGACAAGAGATGCTCGCGATACATCGAAATAATGACTGCGTTCCAAATTTGCGAAACCAAAACCTTCGGCTTGTACTTGACTTCCATCTCTCCCGTAGCCAAGAGCTTAGCATAAATCCGCTTGGGCATCCGAGTGTAGATGTCCTTCCAGGGAGTCCAGATAGACAACCCAAGAGCGAAAGAACGACCGATACTGAACACGACGATCCAGATGATGTACCACAAGTACGTGTCCAAGAAGAACAGGATCAAGTCCATCACATACATGATAGCGAGCGTGAAGGGGACGTGGTTACTGCACAGCGCATTTCCGAAGAACCTGTCATTACACCCTTGGACGGTCGTCCTCGCCATGACAGCAATGGGAGTGCTGAAGGAGGAGGTGAGGAAGAAGTACGATTCCACGAATTTGCAGGAGAAAATGAGCAGCCACAACAAGATCGATGCGCTGCGAGCGGCACGGGGAAGAGAGGGATACGACGCGGTAAAGGTCTGCGAAGCCATAAACTTGCGGCTCTTGCCTCGAACTCGATCACCGAACATACGACCGGAAGGGATAATCGCAAAGGCCAAAGTCGCCACGACGGAAACGAAGAACTGCACGATACCAATGATGAGGGGAATGTTGCCTTGTCCGGGACGGCCATCCACCATGGCGATGTAGAATGTGGGGCCCGCGGTCAAAGCAAGGATGACAAGCAGGAAAATGAGACGAGTCGTCAAGTGGGAGGCATTATTCCAAGTCGTTGGGATGTAAGAGAACTCGGCAATCGTAGCAAGAACCATGATACCAGAGGCGACAGCTCCACCGAGAGCAGTGGCCGACCATGACATGGGTGCGGAAGGCTCGGCTTGATTCCTCGGGGCGTAGACCTTGGGGGAGTTGAACGCAGTAAAGAAAAAGAAGACGGCGATGTGGAGAATCCATATCCGGTTGAAGTTGACGAGCAGATGAGCGAGGGAGCGCTTCTCAAAATATGTCTTGAAGAAGACTCGGTTCCAATCAACTTTCATCAGTTTCATGAAGCGCTGAGGAGGGGGCGCATCAACAAGACGGGTCTATAGCAGGAGGTAAGTAAAGTGAAGCGGCAAGGAAACGCGGTCTTACGTTATCGCTGAGTACGATCCTGGCGATACCTTCAGGGTACCAGAAGAGCTGGTTGATGTCATCGTAGCCAATAATTTGTGCATGGTCCTTCTCCCTCCTCACAAACTTGCCATCAACAACTTCGTACCCCTGATCACGCATGAAACGGTAGATGGGCTTGATGATCGTTTCGAGATAGAGACCTTCCCGAACAGGTTCCACCCTATTTTGGCAGTCGGAGCTACGATAATAATCATCTGCACACTTGAAGATGAAGCACAGACATTCGGGGACGAATCGGACGTTGCCTGCCTCGCCCCAGCAGAGGAGGTAGAGGGCCAACTGTCGGAGGCGGTCGTACTGGGACATGTTATTCATGGCGCTACGCCAACGGTTGAGGGCATTATCGAGGGACTTGGTACCGCCGGACTTGGGGCCGCCCTTGACACTTTTGAGGCGTTGGAGACCGGGGTTGTTGGACTGACCGACGGCGTCGTCAAGGTTGAGCTGAGCGGCAAAGTACCATTTGCGGTAGTTGGCGTGTTGACCACCAATGTAGTCGGCATGTATCGTCAAGAGAGCTTGGCTAGGCGACATACGCGAAGCGCGTGAATCAAGAAGGTGCATCAGAAAGTCATACTGTGGTCGTGCAAGCGGTAAGCGCCAGCGGGGTATATTGGTGATGATGATGACGGACCTGGTTACGCATCGAATCCCGCTGAAAACCGAACTTCTGGGTGAGGTCTAGGAAGATGTCTTCTATTTCTTCAGCAGACATAGGAATTTGTTTCTCTGCTGTCCATGCTGGATACGGGTCTGAAGAACCGATGCCTGGGTCGGCAAAGGGAGAAATGCTGGGCAGGCTGCTGTGGGAATCGACTGAGCCAGCGTAACGACGGCCATAGACATCGGAGGCGTCTGTCAAGAAAGGTGGTGAGTTGGCGGGCATTAGGGAGGGGGCGGATAGAAATGGGATGGTGGGATAGAAGTAGTTGAAACAAGCGAGTGAAAAATGAGAAGGGCGGTGGAGTAGCTGACGGTTTTACGTGTGAAGAAGACGAGAAGCAGACAGTACGAAAGAAAAGACTAAACAAGCTTTGGACCTACCCGACTGCTGATCGTAGTAGCCAGGACCACTAGCCAATCTCGTTGTGCTACCGTGCGCACTCTGACTGTAGTGGTCACCTAGATCAGAGTCTGCATCATAATCTCGTCGCTGTTGGTAGGGTTGTGGGATGGGTTGTTGCTGTTGCNTGGTACGGGGGCTGCTGGAAGGGAGCTTGCTGGTACGGTGGCCGCTGCTGCTGCTGATATTGAGGGTGCTGCTGATACGGGGGCTGCTGGGGCTGCTGGGGGTAGTTGTGGAAAGGATTGCGGTTCTGGCCTGGTTGAGCCATTGGCGGTGCGTGCGAGCTACAAAGAAAAGAGCGAAATGACGGATTGGCGGGCCAGCGTTGAGGAGAGAAAAAGAAAAAGGAAGGACAAGCGGACGACGACGAGGGAAAGAGACAGAACAGGCGAAACAGGGCACATGTCACAAAACGCTTGGGATTCTGCTGTCACTCCGGGTCCACGGACTCGTGCATGGACCACCACCATGGTCATCCAGCTCTACACCGCGTCCAAGACACTCGCCAACGACGACGCAGGCACTCAAATCACAAAGTCCACGCTCGCCCCAGTCCCGCCAAAGTATCCCTACCCAGTCCCAGAACACAGGCCCTTCAGACACGTCCCGTCCCTCTCCCTTCTTTGTCTGCTCAGTCTCTACGCAGCCTGTCCCGACCAACTCTCCCTGCTCAACGGCCTCCGTCTCAACCTCAGACACCAGAATGACCCGTCCGAATTCGACCTTATACAGGCTTTGGTCCCGGACTTTGACCCAGAAATCTTCCAATCCACTCAGCTCGACCCGCGTCTCTGGGTGTCCCTAGCTCAGGTGTACGACAATCTCCCGCAAGTTCTGCGAACCTACCACATTCCTCTCTCAGACGAACATCTCCTCCTGCTACAACGCGTCCAGTCTACCCCGACGTTTTCTTTGATAACCATCGTGGATCTGACAGGATGTGTTCGCTTGACGGACGACACCATCATCCAACTGAAACAACTCAGATCCCTGGTCGCTCTTGATGCAAGCTCGACATCAGTCAGTGACAATGGCATAAAAGCTCTGGCTGGCACAATATTTTGGTCTGAAGACGACGCGTCTTACCGCGGACCATCGTCGCTAAGGATACTGAGGCTTCGGTCATGCAAACGCGTCACGGATAATGTACTCCATATCATTCCAAGATTTCCTCTCCTCTGCCTCGTTGGTACGTCTATCTCGTCAATGTTTACCTTGATCTGACTTGAACACCGTCCTACACACCTGTGAATAGACTTGCGACAAACCCAATGTAGACTCGTTCACAGTCCTTTTGAGCGCACCACTAATCCTTGCTTCCTCGATGCGACCATGGGCGCTGCAATCGCAGAGCTGACGCTTTCTCAACCGAATCTTTGCTCCTCATCCAACGTCTTCACCCTCTTCATTGACTCCCTCGAACACAAACCCCAGCTCCATAGACCGCCTCCCTTGTCAAAGCCGGAAACATATACACTCGGTGCTGATCAACGGCCGAAATCAGCCCCCTTGCGAGGCTCTCGTAATTATACCCCTCCAGACGTTAATGCAGTGCTCCTTGAAGAGGCCCTGTTACTAGATGTGCAGCGCAGGGTGCAATCTTTCTATCAGCGACAGGCTACCCAGGTCCTGGAACGCGTCAAGGCAACCAAAACTTCACCAAGCACTCCCTCTCCACCGGCTCCCGACAACTTCATGCTCTATCGCAAGCCCCCTTCTTGGGAATCGCTTTTCGAATCATCAACCCGTGCCTCCTTTGCAGAGCCTGGTGGCGCTGTCACTACCCTCAGCACGGAATCCCGACATCGGACTCCACTGGACGCCAAGTCCGCAGTCCAATCAAAGGCAATGGTCAACCCTCGCAAAGCCAACGAAATGAAGGCAGCATTACTAGCAAACTGGGATAGTACAAGTCGCACAATTCTGAATTCGCAGACAGGGAAGCAATCTGGTCCGAGTGCGAGACCATTCACGCCCACTACTCGAAACCCTTTTGCGAAACAGTTCGATGGCAGTCGGACAGGTACGGATGATGCTCAGCGTCGGCACTCGTTACCCTCCCGACCTTGTGGGACATCGACGCTACGACCACCCCCGGTGCCGCTACGCGACTCTCCCCGCGCGTTGGCGGTCTCGAGTGCTCCCACACCGCCGAAACAGCTCAAACCGGTGTCGACGTTGCCAGTGCCTTTGAGGCCACAAGCGAGCTCTTCGGCACAAAAAGAGACAGTGGTTCGGAAGATCAATAAACCACATCGGTTAATAGCTACTGATACCGATGCTATTAGTGAGAATGGTGCGAGAAGTAATAATCGCAGGATAAGTCAGGACAAGGATAGTTTGTATGCTCAGATAGACGATACCCTCGTTCGGTACTCTGATCGCAGAGTGGAGGTGGAGAATACAAGCTCAAGCTCAAGCGCGAAGCGACTTCGCCTACGAGCTGATGATCCTCTCCCTCCCAAGTCGACCACCAAGAGCGCCAGCACCGTGGCGGCTCCAGCGAGCAAAGGTTTCAACTGGAAAGGTTGGGGGAATAAAAAGTAATACCTGGCTCCATGTACATATATAATTTTTCGCAGTATTTGACATTCGATACCCGTCGCAGCGATGACGATGACGCTGGCCGTCGAAGTAACTTGAACCACGTGAACCTTTGTGCGCGTTCTATTATAAGTGCCTCAGATTTATACCTCCGCGTTCCCCACCTATACCCCGTCACTTCCTCACTCACCCCCTTCCGTCTGCTATCATCGTCATCGCTGCACATGTCCTCCTCGACACTCTCTACTTCAGCAAGAACATTCTCAAGGTGCATCAAAACCCAAACCCACTCAAAATCGATACACTCCATTCCACTCCAATTCGACACTTCACTCGCCCAGAAATCGTTATCATGGTCTTTCATTCCTCCAGGACCGAGTCCAATAGCAGCAGTAGGAACCGGCAGACGCTGCTTCGCTACGTCCTCGAAGCGAACCCAGGCCCGCCATAAACCCAAATTCTCTGCTCGCGTCAGAAACTCAAAGCGAAACATCCCATATTCCACCCATGCGGACCTCACAGCGACTGAGACCGCCACATCCTCGGAACCACGACTACCACGACCGTATAAATTCCACATAGGCGCGAGCTGGGCTGGCAAACCGCTGCCAGCAGAGCCCGGCCTCAAGAAGGTTCCCTTCCCAGAAAACAGTCTTATAGGGAAATGGAGGGATAAAACCCTCGAATGGCCGAAGTATAGCGGAAATAAAGACCCCGGGGAGGATTTCTTTTTCGTTCAGGAAGTGAGTAACCCTCTTCTTGCGTTGTTTTGACTTTCGGACGTATGGAATACTCAATCTCCCGTCTCACCTTTGTCCGTTCCGTCCGTCTATACTATTCGTTCGAAAAGATGCGTAACCACTCGGTAGGTGAGCTTTCCTCGGAATGCACCCCCATGTATTTGATTTCTTAGTCCTCCGAGGGCGTTGCCTTTGGTGTTGCAGATGGGGTGGGGGGATGGGTCGACTCGGGCGTTGACCCTTCGCTCTTCTCACAAGCTTTGATGTACCATGCACACCGTTATGCGCGAAATGCATGGGCCGGTGAACCCGAAATTGATCCAACACTTGACTATGAGGAGCGAGAACAGATTGAAGGTTGGGAGATGACGCCGATGGAGTGTTTGGATTTGGCGTATGGTGGGGTTCTGAGGGAGCGGTTTGTCCAAGCAGGTGAGCTTATATCTGTTCCGCACGCACTCTTCATGTTTATCCACGACGATGTAGGCTCGAGTACGGCATGTCTGGTGACATTGAATGCATCCTCCGGGCTCCTTCGATCTGCCAAGTAAGAACTATAAATCCTCGCGCATACGAGCTGATATTAATGAACTTGTCATTCATTACTAGCCTTGGAGACAGTGGCTTCTCCATCATACGCTCCTCTTCCGTCATATACAAGCAACCTGTCCAGACACATTTCTTCAACTGTCCGAAGTATGTCTTAACATCGTTGTACAAGCAAGCGTTCATTAATGTCACGGATATCACCTCTTACAGACAACTAACGAAAATGCCAACCGGCGCAGGAAGAAAGTTCACGCGAGCCTGCGTCGACTCTCCTCGAGAAGCAGAGACTTTTCAGATTAAGCTTCGGGATGGTGATATTGTCATCGCTTATGTTAGCCTTCTTACTCTGTTTCTCACTTGTCTTCTTTGACTGACGTACTTGTCAGACTGACGGCCTTGCAGATAATGTTTTCCCGTCTGAGATGGCCACAATCTGCTCACTCGTTGCTCGTGCTGGGGGCTCAGAAGATACCTTAGTTCAGGCGATGGCCGATAGAATTGTAGATTACTCTCGACAATGTATGAAGAACAAGACCAGGATTAGCCCCTTCGAGAGTGAGTCGTCCCGCTTCCATCCATCGATCACTCTGACACACCGACGTTGCAGAGGAAGCCGCTAGGCAAGGGATGTTCTTCAGAGGTGGAGTGAGTCATTCATGTCCTTGTTCATTCATCACGTTTATTGATTTCGCATCTATAGAAACCGGATGAGTACGTTTCTTATCCACTTCGGCTGTCGCCTTTCTTACCTTACCTTGTCGCAGTGTCACCGTCGTCGTTGCGCTTGTCAAGGAAACACTTTGAACACTATGCTTATCCTTATCATTTGCGCGGTCGGCCTTTAGAGCACTTCGGTCGTACAATGGACCATTGCTATTTACTCGTTACTACACTAGAACTACCTATTTATTCACTATTGTTACATGTTACATTGCTCCGCTTGTGGAATCGATATCCTGCGACCTCATCTACAGTGCACGCTCGATGAAACTTTCGATCACACCTGCTGGCGTGAGCGGGTACTCCTTGAGCTCGACCTCTCCGTCCACAATGAACGTGTTGGGCTGCACAAACAATTTGCGAGGCTTCAAGGACAAGGTTGAGTCGACAATTACTGGCATGAATGGCCTCTGACGCTTACCAATTTTTTCTTGAGCACGAGATCACGGATTTCACCATCCCAACCAGGAAGGGGGTTGGTGAGTTCAGTGTAGAATGTCCTGGCACCGGCGCCATCAGCCGTACTCTTGCGAACTTGGAGTTCGACGAGTAGTTTTCCGGCGACTTCACGACCTTTGGTAAGAACGGCCTCCCGGTCGACCTGTTGAGAGGAAGAACATCAGGATGGAAGATAATCTGGTATGGATAGAATGCTCCATACCCTAACGTAGAGGTTTTCAAGGGTACCACTAGCATCCCGTATCTCCTCCAAGCGAGCGATACCGTGGTTGATAAGGAATTGAGTTATTCCCAACCTACAAGGATCAGACGCTTGGTTGCCTTCAGTCATCATGGCACATACCTGGCTTGCATGTGCGCTTGGCCATGCTTCTTCGTAGCGGGGTCGTAGAACTCCAAGGCACGAAGACCTGCGCGGGCCATCAATAGGAAGGTGATATACTGGATGTCCTCAGCCTCTTTGGGGTCGGTGTACTTTCCAAACAAACGTCTATAAGAATTGTTTGAGGGCGGAACGATTGCAAGTCGCTTACTTTGAATATTTTGAGGATATCTTGATTGCTGACAACTTTGTCAATCGATTAAACGGGCGTTTTACGGGATTCACCAGAAGTAAGTGGCTCACGATAGAGGGCAACGGTTTCTGCACGACACTCTTCCATAGAGGAAGATACTTCCCCTAGAACTGAATCAGGGGTCTGTCCTGGCTTGTACCACGATGTTCTGCAGTGAAGAACTCGGTCGGCATGTTATCTTTTCCGTTAACTTGCCTGGCTTACATGGGGTTTCCGGTCAAAGGATTGATGACCTGCGTTGGTGTCGGGATGACAAGGCTGCATGATTACAGGCGGGCTATACTTACCGCTTCGGGGTCGAAGTTCTTCTTCCCATCGGCGTCTTCTTGGAAGAGTTTGCCAGAACCATGCCCAAGGAGTTCGTGGTTAGCGACTTGTAGCTCAAACGCTCGGGAGTCCCAGGTATTGTACAAAGCCACATCATCCGGGTGGATGAACGTCAATTCCTCGTCTAATCGCATGATCGGTCAGTGCCGTGATGAACGCCCAACTACGCATCACGTACTTGGTGCTTTGGCAGCGAGGATGTTCTGTTTAACCAAATTGGGCGGTGATCAAGCACAAGAACAAGGACAAAACAGGACAAAACGCACTGCCAATGATACGTTCTTGAACCCTACCGCGTCACGAACGCTGAAATAATTCTGCGGCCCACTTCATTGAAGGACCGACGAAAATGTTTTCAAGTACTTACCGGAATCTAGATGCCCCTGTTAGCAATCAGTTTGTTTATAGCGAAGGAACGGCATACATTGATTCCTGCGGGGATACCTGATGAAGGATGTAAATTCGGCGTCCGGCAACATTTGTAAAGACCCTTTACCTCCAGTCGCAAATGACACAACTTCCAATGCGGTAAAATCAGGCTTGCGGAAGACATCAACCTCGAATTGCGTTCCCCATGGCAGAACTTTAATCAGTTCTGGCGCGTCGTTGACCAAGCTCTCGTACTTGGCACTGAGCTGCTTGTCAACGATGGCGGTAAAACCTTTATAGTGCGATCAGGGACTGAATTCTTCAGATGAGGAAAACAAGGTACCTTCCCATTCAGCTCGACCTCCATAAGGATCAACATACGTCTCGACAAAACCGATGTAGCTCTCGACGGTGGGGCCAATGTCTTTGACCCAAGATGTCGATGCATCAACGTGGGCTGGTATCGAGCCAGTTTCAAATCTGGCGATCGCTAGATAAGCATGGTATCAATGCATTTTCGTAAAGGCTCCACTCACGATTTGATGTAGCCGTCGATCATCGCTGTCTGGTGCTCGTTCGCAGCATATTCCTTTGCCTAGGCAGGGTTTATTATATTTAGACGATAGGGATGGGACAGCGAGGTGTGAGTACCGATGCTCCTTACCTTAGAGAGCGCATTGACGGCCTTGTACAGCGCACCTGCGAAGTCTCCGTACTCAACTGTCAATGTCCCGGCATCACCATCAAGGTCTGATGAAATGGACGCTTTCTTTTGCGCCGAAGCCACAAGGAGAGTAAATTTGTTGGGACCGTCCTTGCGGACTCTTGATAGGTATTTTGATGAGCTCCATGTTAAAGCACGCTAAAGTAGAGGACATCATACCGAGTGTTCAACACATCAATTTTGAGTTTCTCGGCAGCAGCTTGCACGGCAGCAACTTCTTCATCGGTGATGGGCTCTCCGAGGTAATAATTCGAGATGTGGCCGAGGCTGCGCTTGCCTATGAATAGACTTGACTCGGGACTGAGAGAGTATATGTGGTCTTTCAGCTAGAGCGATAGGTGGATGAGATCAACGAACGACGGCATCATTAGATCGCTTGACTCACTTTTTCCCATAGCGCAGTCGCTTTCTCCGAGTTCGCAGACGCTTTTACCACAGCCGCGAACTTTTCCTCGGATACACGGGGAATGATTTTGGTGAAACCGAAAGACTTGTAGTTGACCAAGTTACTGAGGACCTGTAGAAGCGCATATCAGGGTCGAAGACAAGATCTTGGATGCCATGCTGATAACACGCACTTGGATGACATATTGCAACAGGGCATCCCACTCTTCCGTAGACAACTCGGAACTGGATTGAAGCTGTGATAGATCTGCGAGCTTCGATTCCGCATTGCTGAAGGTGAGGATCAACAAGTCGTAGAGATCCTGTGCTTGTGGCGTCCATTGTCCTTGGATGATCCTAGCACCAGCCCAAGCAGCTTTCCCGACGAAGTGGGTGTACTTCTTCTCTTTCGAGCTGCGATCAGTGATGAGTATATCTTCATACCACCATTGACTGGGATGGAATGGTACCTTAGTTGTGCGAAGGACTTCGCGACTTCGAGGCCACATATAGGAGCAGCAAGATCAGCAAGGAATCGCTCTGCTTGGACGGAAGTGGTAGACATTTGTTCAGAGCTGTAGATGGCCACACAAGCTACTCAAACGTATGCTTTATGAGGAGATCGTATTCCCCCTGATTGATCGCGAGATAATGTAAGGCGGTGGCATCACATGCTCGTGTGTGCGGTAGTACCATGCTACATCCAGTTGCGGCAGCGCGACTTATAAGGCGGAAATCAAGAGGCTGGCTTCGTCAACGCGTATTGTGGCGGTACCACCCACAGAACAAGGTCTATGTCGTGAACTACATTGATTTCTTGGGCTACCTGCGTAGATGTTATATAAATGACGGCATCCACTGACTGGATGCTCAGTCAAACCATGGGTAGAGTGTCGCTGTTCCACATGGCGACCGTCGGTCAATCGTTATATCACCAAGGACTACGAGGTTACATGCGGGAATCGACCTTTTGCATACGCTCCTGGAGCCGCACGTAATTTCCATGAAGCGTTTTCCATTCCGGTTCAATCGTTTCTTCAAGCGCGTTGGCTGGGCTTAGGCCGGCACATAATAGACCACGTTCATAGTAAGATAAAGCCACACGAGGGTCTGAAGACTCGCTTAGAACACCCATGAGATTCCACGCTTCAGCAGCAGTCTGCCGAGTATCGCGGAAAAGACTCGCAGCCGGTCTTCGGAGGGCTTTTGTATCGTCATACAGTTTTGATATCCCTACATCAGACGGAACGAGATGCGGTACCGTTACGTCTTGCGAAAGGGATGTGAGTGAATGCAATATCTGTTCAGAAGATTCGGCTGCAATTTTCAACCTCTGTAGAGATGCTGTCAAAGGCTGTTTCTGAGCGTGAAGCACTTCTGCAAGATGGATAGAGAGCATGGACAAGCGATGAAGTAGATAGAGGTGATGAAGTGCCTGTGAGGGGGTTGTCGGTGGAGTGGGATTATAGATGCTCTGTAAAAATCGTATTGATTGTTCTTCGTGAGATTGGGCTTCCTTTAGACGTCCCGAAGTGGCATAGAACGCTGATAGGGACACCAAGACGGAAGACAGCACACGTTGTTGCATGGGGGATGAAGGGGCGCTGGCGGGGATTGCGGGTTTTTCGGGAGATTGCCCGTCGCCTTTCGAGTTCTGCATGAGGGAGATGGCTCGTGTCCACCAAGCCAAAGCATCGGACGCTTGACCTAGACGACTCGTAACGTCACCCAGACGGGCTGCAACATAAGTCGCGAAGGGTCCGCTGGCTGAGTGGGTCGCCCAGGCGCGAGTGTATTGTTGCGATGCATGCAAAGGGTCGTTCATCCGCTCCAAGACAGAAGCATGCAATGCATAGAGCGCTGAGAGGGTCTCTGGCTTCAATTTCCCGTCAATAACCCTTTGTTCGGCTATGGAAATGGCGGTATTAAGAAACTGATGCGCGCTGGCGAGATTTGAGTTCACCACATTAAGGCCGCCATGCTGGGACGACGAGTCGGATATGACTGAGACGGGATGCCCATTCCCCCAGTGTAGCGCCATCCATGCTGCACGCAATGAGTGCCTTGCTCTGTATCCCAAAGCCGGATCTGTTGGGAGCCAATTGCTGGAATCTACATTCCATTCCCAGCGCACGGTGTCTTGATTATGCTGAGGTGGGAGTTCGACGTGCTCGACCCACATGTGCGTTCCTTCGAAGAGAGCATATCCCGTAGCAAGCAGTGCGCCTGCGCCGAAGGCAGAGAGCTTGAGAACGCGTTTGACCAGGTCCGAGAAGAATGAAGTTTGCTGCTCGAACGCGGCCTGCGGGAATATGGGTTCATCTGTGGGAGGCGGCCTGTTCGTTGATGCATGCCTCCTTACGCCATGACGGAGGATGAAGGGGGTCCTCGTGGTGGATCGTCTGAGGGCGTTGAGGACAGACATGCAAGGCGTTGGCCGCCGCGGCGTTGTGGTTTAATGCGGAATGGGCGCGCCAAGCCGAGAAAGCGCCCGCCTGTTGCCAAATGGAGGTATCAGGGCAATTTCTGTAAGTTTCTCTCATGTTCTGATTTCTTGCATTCTTTTGGGCCTAGAAGCCGATTGACACATCTCCAATTGCACATTGCCCACAGCTTGGACACGCCTTGCTTCCCAACTGAATGGCCTGTGCGGGCGCCCAAGCCTTGAAACAGTCCGTTTCACGTGGCCCGAACCTGAGACGCAGGTAATGCTGCCGAAAACTTATAGTGCAGGTCCAAAGGGCATCATTGCCCTTTGTCGTTTACCTTCTTTCCCCCACGAAGACCGCGCCGACCTTTGTACTGGCCATGAAGCTCCCCCAGTACTTAGTGCAACTTCTAATGGCCTCTGCGGCCATGGCTGCGACGGCGACGACGCGTGCTAATGTCGGGAAACGGGCGACTGGCAGTCCGTTCGTCTCTACCGAGAACGGCCGCTTCGTAGTCAATGGATCGTGAGTCCCCCCGTCCCTTGGTTCCCCCGATGACCTTTGACGCTTGTATACCTTACCCCAGTGATTTCCCCTTCATTGGCACGACCGCTTACTGGCTCCCAACTCTCAACTCCGAACAAGATATCATTGACACCATTTCCAACATCTCCGCGCGGGGGATCAAAGTTATCAGAACTTGGGCCTTCAATGGTACGTGCGGTGACGACTCGGGATTCAGGACACGGCCCTCACCCTCGTATCAGACGTTGAAACGATTCCCGAGAATGGCACATGGTTCCAGTTGATACAGAATGGTACCACCACCATCAATGACGGCCCAAACGGCCTGCAAAAACTGGACAAGGTGATCGATATCGCCGAACAACATGGTGTTTACATTCTTCTGTCCCTGACGAACAACTGGAATCCTCGTCCTCTATTGGACAATCTCACGGCCTTGGGGAACATCACCCTCGACCGACGAGATGTCACGCCGGGTACCAACAATTCATTACCAAGGAACTTCCTATCTAACGATTATGGTGTGTGCTTCCCTTCCATCCCCACGATGTTCCATCTGATCAGTTTTCAGGCGGCATGGATGTTTATGTACGACAATTTGGCCTCACCGGCAGCCATGACGAATTTTTCACGGGAAAGATCTTGGACATCTTCAAGAACTATACCACACAGATTGTGTCCCGCTACGCCAACCGAACAAACGTATTCGCATGGTAAGTCTCACTCGTATCATCTTGTTCCCATCTCTTCATTGACTCTTAAACAGGGAACTTGGCAATGATCCTAGGTTAGTCCACTCCATGCCCGATCTTTTTCGGTGATTGATTCCCTTCGTGTAGATGTCACTCCTCCCTAGCTGCTTCTCCTAGTTGTACGGCACAGACAATCACAAGGTGGCATTCTGATGTTGGTCAACACGTTGCATCAGTAGACCCCAACCATCTAGTCTCTGCTGGGTATGTTGAGTTCTCTACCGTTGGACACTTTCTCAATAGCCTGTCGACAGAACTCAAGGTTTCTTCTGCGTTGGTTGCCCCAAATTATTCCCCCGAACTACCCCACCTCCACCTCAAACTTCTCCAGCTCCCGGTCAACGTCGTCGCAGCATTCCGCCCCCTCTCACTAAGGCATCAATCTTGAAGAAGCGTAGGATAGCCAGGAAACGTAGCAGACAGGCTAAACGTGAAGCTGGACCATCTGCAAGTTCTGTGCGCATCCGAGGAAACTGGGTTGCTACTCGTAAGTCCCCTCCATTGAGTGGCAGATATTTCATTTACTGAACAGGTTTCCCACAGCCACCCGCCGTCAAGATGACAGTCTAGGAACGGCTTTCGATGGTTCCCAGGGTGTGGACAGCGAGGACATCATCAACATTCCCCAGATCGGGTTTGGCTCCTTCCAGCTGTTCCCGGACCAGAATTCCTATGGCGAAGATGACCCAAATCTCACGCCTTTCGAAAATACCGTCGAACAAGGTTTGGACTGGATTCAGCAACATGCTGACACGGCCGCGCGGTACAGCAACTTCCATCAATGATGTTTGATAATTCTAATCGTTTTCTTAGCTTCAACAAACCCACCGCTCTCACCGGGTTTGGTCTAGTGACCCAGGAGAATTCACCTTTCTTCACGCCTTTCAATACATCTGTTGCACCATTCGGTCCCGATTCTGGTAAGGCCGGCCAAGGCATCTCATAATCTCGTAACTCACCTTATCTCTAGGAACCGAACAAACAGCGAACCAACAGCCATTTGGTGTCACCAACGAGCAGCGCGATGATGCTTACACGCGATGGATCAATGGTAAGCCGTCGTCTTCTTGGTGCCTTGTTGCTTCCAGCTCAAGGTACAATTTCGCACAGCTGGTATCGCCGGTGGACTACAGGGCATCATCCAGTACCAGTGGGGTCAAGGCAACTTCTCTGCTCAAACAGGAACAACCATTTCCCCTGCCAATACTGAGACGGGTCAATCGGCCAATCCGGATGAGACTGGTCAGTCGCCCAATGATGGTTACGCTGTTCAAGGGTTAGTCGTGTTCCTTTTCTCTTCGACTCGATAATCCCCTGACCTTGATTGGTTTAGTGTCAGCGATACGAGTGCTCTTGACATCCTCGGTCAAGCCGCACAAAGCTTTGGTGGTTAGATTATGCTGGACGACAGGGACATTTTATTTATGATTTGACGATCTTACACGGACTTCGCTTTAATTGTGTCTTGGTTAACCCTCTTCGTACCACGGACCCTAGTTGAAAATGTCGATTTTGTTGTGTTAATACTTGCTTTGTTACTTCGAATATGCAAGGAACGTAGAGGGAGAGATACAGCCCAGTTCGCTGAGTCAGTTGTGAGAGTTTACGGAGTTAAAAATGCGTCACGCGGGTTCTATTTACATACGCGTTGACGCGCAGGAGGAGCGCGTCATTCTTTGCCTCTGTCCGCCATCATGAAATTCCATATCGACGACCTTCCGGTACGTGAAACCCTTCATGAAATAACCACCATATCCTTGATGAAACCTTGCTTCGAAGATTATTTTCCCGTATGACCGAATATACCCTGGTAAGTGTGATTGGCATCGACTCCATGCTGTCCTTGTCTCAGTTTTCCGTCTAGAACAGTATATGTACATGTGCGACTTGAAACGTACATTGGATGCTACGGTATACAGGACCTTTGCTGCGTCTCCTGTATCTGGACTCAATGCTCGCGACAGGGTCACTGTGTACTTGAAATGCCTTCGGGTACAGGCAAGACAGTATCCCTGCTGTCCTTGATTGTCTCTTACCAACAGGTGGTCCTTTGATCCTCTCCCATTCTACAGTCCTCTGATGGTCGCCTCCAGTTCTATCCTACGAAGCGAAAACTCATATATTGTTCGCGTACCGTACCCGAAATCGAAAAGGCTTTGGCGGAGCTCAAGCGACTGATTGAGTACCGCGTCAACTGTGCCGAGGACGAAGAAAGCAAAGCGAAGGAACGTGACTTCCTGGGGCTAGGCTTGACCAGTCGCAAAAATCTATGCATTCATCCCGATGTACGTTCAAATCCGGGAGTTGTGCCACATCTAGGCTAACCAGTCCTAGGTCTCGAAAGAGAAAAAAGGGAACATCGTTGATGCTCGCTGTAGGGATCTCACGAACTCGGCGACATGTGAGAAAGGTCGCGCCAATCCTGGTTCCGTTGAATTATGTGATTGGCATGAAGTATGTAGACACGTTCGCCACCCACGAAGGTTTCTGGCTAATCACTTCCCCCAGAATCTCGGACAACTGGATCCAGGTAATCTGATCCCTCGGGGAATATGGACTTTGGCAGATATTCTTGAGTACGGTAAAGATCATGGCATTTGCCCTTACTTCACTGTTCGCCGGATGGTATCTCAAGCTTCTCGCCTCGGCGAAGTTTTTTCTAAGTCCTTTTCTAGATGCCCTTTGCCGATGTCATTATCTACTCTTTTCATTACCTTCTTGATCCCAAGGTGGCCGAGCAAGTCTCCAAGGAGTTGTCCAAAGATGCCATTGTCGTTTTTGACGAAGCCCATAATATCGGTAAATTGGATGAACCGCATTCGTCACGGACCGCGCGCTGACTACCATTACGAAGATAACGTTTGTATTGAGAGTCTTAGCATCGATATCACCCGGCCGATGCTTGACTCTGCGGGACGTAGTGTCGTAAAGCTCGGAGAGAAAATTGAAGAGTGGGTCACGCGGACTTATCTGATGTATTCTTTCTCTTACCCTTATCAAGGTTTAAAACTACAGACGCAGCAAAACTTCAAGACGAATATGCCAGATTGGTTGAAGGCTTACAGGAAGGCGAGACTGATGTCGACGCAGATCAGTCCGTCCCTAACCCAGGTAGGTCTAAATACCTTCATGATCAAGACCTGGACGCCATGTGCGGTATCAGTACTCCCAGATGACCTCCTCAAAGAGGCGATACCTGGCAACATCCGAAAAGCCGAGCATTTTGTGGCGTTTTTAAAGCGGTTTGTCGAATATTTAAAAGTGAGTGGTGTTTTGGTCCTGAAGTCAATTACGTCCTCCAACAGGAACCATGGTGTGATCCAACTAGACTCGAATGCGTGTCCTACACGTTGTCGCTGAGACGCCCTTGTCGTTCCTCCAGCACCTCAAAGATATCACCTATATAGAGCGGCGCCCTTTGCGGTATGTTTCTTGTTCATCCATGCTTCCCTCTCGTCTAGATTTACCAAAGTTTCTGCGCCGAACGACTACAGTCCCTCGTCCGCACTCTTGAGCTCAGCCGTGTCGATGAGTATTCGGCCCTTCAGAAAGTCGCCAGTTTCGCCACGCTAGTATCGACGTATGAGAAAGGTACCGTCTACTTCTTTTGTTGGCCTACTGCTTCTATACATCTTCCCCAGGCTTCTTGCTCATTCTAGAGCCCTTTGAGACCGATAATGCGACAGTCCCCAATCCTGTCTTCCATTTTACGTGGGTTCGATGCTACAGTGTGGGAGGCCGTTCGGCTTATGTCTTGCCTAGATGTCTCGACCCCTCATTGGCTATCAAACCAGTCTTTGAACGGTTCAGCAGCGTCGTAATCACTTCTGGAACAATATCCCCGTTGGATATGTACCCCAAGATGTTGCAATTTACGCCTGTTGTGCAAGAAACATATCCTATGACCCTGACGCGTAATGCTTTCTTGCCTCTGGTGAGTCACCAATCGCCCTTACGGTGCCGCCATTAAATAATGGTTTCTAGGTCATCACACGGGGGAGTGACCAGGTCGCCATAAGCTCGCGTTTCGAAGTCAGGAACGATCCAGCGGTGGTTCGTAATTTCGGGAGCATCCTTGTCGAATACAGTAAAATCGTCCCGGACGGCATTGTGGCCTTCTTTCCAAGCTACTTGTATATGGAGTCAATTGTGGCCGCGTGGAACGACATGGTACGCAATAAGATTCCTGCCTCCTATCGCTGGGTCACACTGTCAACTTTAACAAGGGGATCCTGAACGAAGTGTGGAAGAATAAACTCATATTCGTCGAAACACCTGACGCAAATGAAACGAGCATAGCTCTAGAAAATTATCGCCGTGTGCGTCACCCTTACGGCTTCCTAATACTCACTGTACGAAACTGACGATCCTATAGGCTTGTGACAATGGCCGTGGGGCTGTCCTTCTGTCAGTCGCACGAGGAAAGGTCTCAGAAGGTATCGATTTTGACCACAACTATGGGCGTGCTGTTATCATGTTTGGGTAAGACGTTCTCAATCCCCATGTATCCAATTAACACTGGAATAGTGTCCCATATCAATATACCGAAAGTCGGATTCTAAAAGCCCGCTTGGAGTATTTACGAGATGCCTATCGCATCCGCGAATCAGAATTTCTAGGTTTCGATGCCATGCGTAACGCAGCTCAGTGTGTGGGGCGTGTCCTGCGTGGTAAGACAGATTGGGGGCTAATGGTGTTTGCCGATAAGGTGCGCCGCTAATTTTTTTTACTATTTGGTCTCTTCTGACAACATATCGCAGCGCTTCGCTAGATCGGACAAACGGGCTAAGTTACCCCGTTGGATCAATCAGTATATCACGGAGGCCGCATCCAATCTCTCAACAGACATGGCCATCACCCTTTCAAAACTCTTCATGCGTACCATCTCTCAAAATCCCAATGAAAATCAAACTGGTATATCATTGTGGACGATCGAAGACATTCAGAAGGCCCAAGACAAACAGAAAGCCCAAGATTTGGAGCAGGCACAACGGAATGCAGAAATCATGGGCGATGACGACGACGGATATGGCGACGGGGGTATTGACGATAACATGCTAGTTGACTTTGATCTATGATTTTCTGCGCAGTGTAAGCATACATTATAGACGTGCGGACTACTAGTGGGACGACTCACTGCAAACATTGAGGGCACTTGTTATCCTGCATTAGACGGCGCTAGGTAAGCAAGCAACTCGAAGATACACCAAACCTACCTCATGTGAAAGCAAACGCTCCGGTTGTCTATATCAGTGAGGCCCTCGTCAGAAGACACCAGGGCGTTAAAGGCCCGATGCTTACGCAAACCAACGTTGACATTGGCAAGTCCCAGCCATTCTGTGCTCTGCTGGATGTGCCTGGCTATTGTAGCAGACGGAGCTCTGGCAATCCACGTCTGTGTTTTGAGTGAGTACGCGGTGTCCACAACGGGTATACAAAGTGAATGCAAGTTGTCTGTGACACATCTAAACCAAGTGGCATCTTTATTTGAAAGGGGCCTCGCGGACTTGGGAGCAGAGATCTCACCACTGTGGTCGGCGGAGGTAGGAGAAGATGGATTTTGATCGCGAATCGAGGCTTTGGCTTCGATCTGGATGTCGACACCGTGTCCTATATCGTAGATTCAGTGTCGGTGACGAGGATGTAACTTGCTGAGTCGACTGTCCTACCTTGCGAGTACGACAATGGAGGGGGGAACAGAGAAACGTGCAACACAGGAGGCAGGTCCAAGAACGGCCAGTAAATGTAGGAAATGGGCAAGGTTCACGGTCCGACTGGAAGTCCGTTGCTTCGTCTGGTTGTAGCTGACTTTGTGTGTATATCGAGTATTAAATGGATGTGTTCAATGCCTCAAGACACAAATGCGACGATTATGGCATGGTCAGAGTGTGATAGTGGGAAGGTCCGTATTGATGCACCAGGGAACTGGATAATCGAGATGCACTCGTGCCAGAGCGCCGCTGGAAGTGGTGTGTACTTCAGATGGAAAAATCAGATAGGAAATGGACTTGAACGAAAGCATCCCACTTTATACGTACGTAAATAAACCCCGCCAAGGTCCCCCATATGCTACCCAACGCAGTGAACTTCGCCACATCGGTTCACCTAGAAAATTGACTCACAACGCGGTCGGAAAAGGAAAGGGAGAGAAGTATGGGCTTGAAGCATCGTCCCCTTGAGCCGAGCTCGGTAGACGTGGTTCAGTGTGCTGGTCCTTTGCTAGAAGGGGCGAGAACGGGCCATAGATAAATGGGGCCGATGAGCACTAACGGAATCGGCCATGTTGGTGGTAACAATCCCGTTACATTCCAAGCCTATGACAGGTCTACCTTGCCAACGCGAATTTTTTAAGTTGGATACCTCTGCAATGTCCCTGCAGGCAAGACTTATTTTTAAATTGGTCGCTTGAGACGCTACGTCTGCGGTAGGCACCCTGCCTGAGTCATGAAACAATGCCGTCCGAGAGAGGGGGGCTGCGAAAATTGGGTGTTTAATCAGAGAAGATAAAGACCCACCTTGAGGCGGGGTATTGTAGGTGCATTGAGCAGACTGGGTCAATAGCGTACGCGGAGCGGCATAGGCATAAAGTGAACGGAGCGTTGTTTCGCTGAACGTGTTAGTAAACAAACTGGCTCGCGTCCGGAATAATTGCCAAATATAGAAAGTGCTTCTTTAGAGAGCTTCTTCGACATCATCATCATGGAAGTCCAAGGCGCCAGCGATCTGTGCTTGCATCGACTGCGCCCATTCCCTCGTGGCATCGTCCCTGTTGTGCTCAAGCACCACCTCGCTTCATGGTTGAACCTTGCTTTCACTGGCACCTATACGCTGAAATGTGGGTTCGCCAGTCTCCTAGGACTCTCCCACACATCCAGGTCGGTCAAGAAGGGTTCATCATTTCAAACCCCTCATTCTGGACCCTTTCTATCAAGATGAAGGTTCCTCAGAGCCGGAAGATCAGATTGCTCGCAAACCAATCCAAGATACTGCTTCCTGGATAAGAAAGGGTGCAACTCACAGCGCGGAACCAATCCGATCGAGGATTCCTCTCGTTTATATACACAAAGCCCTGAGTAGGGACGCGAATAAAACCCGTTGGGGATTATTTATATATTATAGGCCATAACCTTCCAGTGGAAGCCGAAGAACACAATCGCAATCTTTACCATTAATTTCTATGAGGGCTAGGATAACTCCTCCTGAAGGATTTCTGTTATGTTGCGGATCGGTTCTCCTTGGATTACTTTCCGAACTTCTTCAGCGTCTAATGTTTCGTGCTCAACAAGTGCATGCGCAAGCTGGACAGACTTCGCTCAGCAAAGATTCGCTATGAAAGAATGAAAGCATCCTTACCCGATGTAATTCTTGTTCCTTCTCTGTCAGCAGCTTCACGGCGCGCTGCTCACCCTGCTGGATGAGACTGAACGGATATGTCAATAAGGGCTCACACAAATCCGAACATCACTTACTTCCTAATTTCGTCTTCTATTTCGACTCTCCGTTGCGGACTAATATTGTCCCTATCACCATAGTACACACGCCCGATTTTGTCTGAGAATCCCCAGTACTAGCGAGAAAAAATAGGTCAAAGGGGTATTCGCGTCAACAATCCGATGGAAACATTCACACCTTCACCATAGCTGTTGCGGTATTCGTGGCAGCTTTTATGTCGGAACTAGCGCCGCTTGAGACATTTTCAGTTCCATAGACTAGAATACCGTCAGGTGGGTCATGTGGAGCGTTGACGCGAAAAAGAACATACTGATTTCCTCGGCCACACGACCACCCATACAGACATCAATAGTAGCCTTGTACTCCTTGAGTGAGATCGAGAAACGGTCGTCTTCGGGTAATTGTGATGTCTGGATGACAAGTCTTTCGTGACACAGCGTAGAGATAGGATGGGAAGAGCAGCTTACCACTCCGAGTGCGTGACCTCTTGGTACGCACGTTACTTTGTGCAGAGGCATGGCACCATCAGTGTATAAAGCTACCAGAGCATGACCACCCTGTCGGCGAAAGTAAGGGATACAGAACGCCTGAGAAATACTTCCACTGACCTCATGGTAGGCAGTTGCCAGCTTTGCCTTCGGGTCGATGTAAGCACTTTTTCTCTCGGCACCCATGACGATACGATCCTACAGGGATGTAGGCGACTTAGCCTCTGACAGAAGGAAATGAAATACCTTTGCCCATTCAAAGTGCTTGAGCGAGACATCGGTGGCACGTTCCTTTGATGCTTGAATGGCCGCTTGGCTAGAAAATCGGCCGATCAGAAAACGGAAGAGACACCACGCGACGTAGACGTACTTCACCATGTTCTGTAGATCAGCTCCGGAAAATCCTGGGGTACCACGAGCGAGAATCATCGGATCAACATCTAGGACCAAGGTAAGCTACACGAAGACAGAAACTATAATATCAGAGTTTGGGCATACCGGGACTTGTCGTCACCCCCTTCATGTGGTGCTTGAGAATTTGGACTCTACCCCGTACATCAGGCAACGGAACCGCTACGATTCGATCGAATCTACCCGGGCGAACCAGGGCACTAAGCGAGCCTTTCCAGTAAGTCGGGTACTGAGGGGCATGCAACAATGTTACTCACGAATCAAGACTCTCGGGAAAATTCGTAGCGGCTATGACAATAATGCCCTCACTTTGCATGAACCCATCCATTTCAACGAGAAGCTGGTTAAGGGTCTGCTTCATGTATTGTTGATCCCGACTGCTTCGTTTTCCGCCTACGGCATCCAGTTCATCGATAAAAATGATAGCAGGTTGCTTCTTGCGAGCCGCGGCGAAGAGGTCCCGCACGCGCTTCGCTCCTACTCCAACGAACATTTCTTCGAAGTCTGAGCTGATTGCGGAATAGACAGCCGTCATTGATGGGCTATGTGGGAGAGAAAGGAACCAGAAGCAAGCTCACCCAGAAGCGAAAAAGAACGGAACTCCAGCTTCTCCAGCCACTGCCCGAGCGAGTAACGTTTTTCCTGTACCGGGAGATCTTAGTGACGCAACACATCAGCATCCATATTCGAAATTCCATTGGAAGGGGAACCCACCCAGTTAACAAGACACCCTTGGGGAGCTTTCCGCCAAGCGAAGCGAATGCTGTAGGATCCTTAAGGAAAGCTACGACATCTTTCAGTTCCTAGGAAATGTTCAGATAGAATCGGAGAAGGCTAAAACAGGGTTGTTACCTCCTTGACCTCATCTACGCCATGAACATCACTGAATTTGACTGTCTTTCCCTCAGATGGTACGAACTCGGCTTGACGCGGGCCTGCCTTGAGGAGCCCAGAATTCTCTAGGAGAACGGCGAATATAATGAGGATGACTGAAGGTGGTTCATGTCAATGAGGGCAACATGTGTGAATTCGAAAGACGCACAGAAACTTCCTAGAGCGGTGAGTATAATAAACCTGGTCAATCGGGGTGCCCATGCTCCCTTCCCTAATGACGTCTTGGTAAATAAAAGTCTGAGGATCAAAAAGTATGTGAGTGATGACTAACTTTCGACGATGGAAACTTGGACTGGAGCGGTCATATTGCCACCACCCGCTTGAATTGCAGCAGCCAATTTTGCCATATCAGAGCCTGGAGGAACACCAGCACCCGATGCCAGTGGCTTTTCAGACAAGACCGCATCTGCTATAGCTTGACTTTGTGTCGGCGTTTTGGAAAGTAAAGGTTGAGCTTCGACGGTGGGGGGGTTCGCACTCGATGAGGTAGAAGGCTGCTCAGTGAGGGATTCGGGGGTCTCGGCCGAGGGAGGAACAGTGGCAGCTAATAGAGAATCCCTTCTACGAACGGCAGCAGGGATTGACGCCTGGCTACCCATTTTGAGGAGTGCCGAAAGGTAGAGTTGGAATGCCTCATCTGATTTGAGCAAAGGGGAAGAAGGATCCTACTCCATGTTAACAGAAATACTTGCAGTAATTACAAACGAACGTCCGACTCACGAATTCACACATCCGTTCCCAGCGCGTCGCGACCAATTCGTACCCCGGTTTTAGCTCTGCTTGCATAAGGGCTTGAAGCAAAGCGAGCTGCTTGGAGACATCGTGAGTATTCGCGTTGGCTTCAGATTCGAGACGGGTGATGTGGGCAACAGTCAACGGAGAAGGTGACGGAGAAGGTTTTGATTTCGAAAATATTGAGCCGAGAGAGAGAAACCGGGAATGTGGGTGAGCATTAGATAGAGCGTAGCTTGGGCGTATTCTATGATTGTGACCGGAGAGCGAGAGGATAGATGGGTGCGGAGGTGGGGGAAGCGTAAAGAGAGTACGGTGGGGGAAGGGCTTGAAAGTTGGTGCGACCACCCGAGCAAAAATGGAGCTCGGAGTGAGGCGCAGTGCGCTAAACGGCTGTATAACAGGAGAAAACGTTGAGTCAGACGTGGCAGACGATGAGGAGGACGCTGTACTCACCGCACAAGACGACGGCGGCATGCAAGAAGGAAGAGGGAATTGCCGAGAAAGAGTGGGTCGAACCTGGGGTTAGGGTTTATTGATTCATGATGGCGTCGGACAAGCAGAAAGGCGAGCCTCTTCAATTTGTGTTCCGTTACCTAAACTGACTGCTATTTAGTCCTAGAATCCCTTGCTGCTCTAAAGTCCAATTGCTCCTTTCTCTCATCAAACTTGGCTTCTGCCACAACCACTACGACCACGGTAACGACCACAGACGCCCATCAACCACCTCTCCCCGTTGTCCTCAATGACCTCAGATCCTTGCTCTCCCTCATCTACTCGTCTGTCACAAAGCTTGCCGTAGCCTTGAAGCCTTCTTCTCCAACCTGGACCGCAGCTTCTACGCCCATCAAAGAAATATCAGACCGCGTCGCTGCTTTATCGCATTGTGTCCTCTTGATCGATCCATCTGTTCATGGTGCCCTTGTGCGTCGCGAAGCACAAGGAAACATTGTCGATGTTTTCGAAGCTATCTCGTCTCTGGCGCAAACTTTTTTGACCGTTGATTCTACTTCAAACGCAAGTGAAGTTTACTTGCAGAAGACTGGGACTGTTCATGATCTCATCGACAAGGCGAAGGCGACCTCTCCAGATAATGTCGCCGCTGCCAGAAATAAGTGGGCACAAGATAGAGATACCTTTGCAGATGGTGTCACAGAGCTGCATGAGATGATCATGGACGCCGAGGGTGACTCCGACGACATCATCGATGATGGCTGGGACGAACTCGGTCTCGGACCGTCAAGAAAAATGGATGCGACCGAATTGAACCGTTCTAGAAAGGTAAGCTCGCTCAGCTCTTTGCGAAGGCCCGGACCTCTCACTGTCATTCCTCACAGGCATACACTGTACTCCGTATGGTGTCACTCCTCCACAAACGCGTTCTCCAAGATCTCTTGACGCCTCAACTATCAACTAGTCGCCCTCCTACAATATACGACAGACTCTGCACTGTATCGACAACTCTACAGTCCGCTGCAGACGACTTCGTTGCTTCCCTTTATGTCCCCCAAAATATTTTGAAAGTACAAGAAGCCCATCAAGCTTTCCAAGAAGCCACGAAATCCCTTCACACCCAGATAACCGAGCATTTCCTCTCTCCCACACCATCGACATTAGCCGAGCAGCTAGAACGTGTATCTCTGGCTCCCAGTGAGCACAAACCCACATCTGCCCCCCGTTTGGAGGCGGGGTCTCAAGCAGCGAAATGGTTTCGTACATGTATTGATCAACTAGACAAGGCAACACATTCCTTCATCGTGGACCTCTAATTATCATCCGCCCCCGTGCCTATGTATTGGTAGCCGCCCTAGGCGTAGTTTCTGGCCGTAGGACAGTAGACTTGCCCCTTGCTCCGTCCCCCAAAGCGTGACGTGTATGCTTGGTCCCGACGTGCGCGACATAGATTTGCCTGCCCAAATCCAAACAAGATTGTCAGACCTGAGTCCCCTCAGGAGCTTGTTCTCGTCTCCTCTTCAACTCCCACTCATCACGCCATTTTGCGCCCAAACAATTAGGGAATAGAGCAGAACTGCGTTTTGCGTGAAGTATCTCTTCGAACCGATATATCTTCTCGACCTGCTCTTGCAAGTCAAAACAATTCATCTGTGGGTAATGATGTTACATGGAAATATTTCGATGTTTTGGGAGTACAAAACTTACAGCTTCTGCTTCGCGTTTGGCTTTTGCTTCTTGTCGCATTTTATCCAGTTCTTTCAGCCTCTCTTCTTCCTTCTCCTTCCTATTCAGCCCCGATCGAGGCGTACCACCCGTCGCCTGTGCGTGAATGAGTAAAGAAAATTGACAGTCATGTTAGAAGCTAAACGTACGTTCTTGAACAGCTCCGAGTAAACAGAAGGGTTGCGAAGATCAAAGTCTGCCATTCCAACATACATCGCGGGGCGGACGGAGCTGGACGTGGCGGATCTGGGGTCATTGGGTGAGGGTTTCGCTTGGTTCGGAGGCTTGTTAGGAGTGGATGATGCAGAGCTACCCTGACCGGGGGCCGACTTGATCTTCTTGATAGTAGGTAGTTTGAGTTTCTTTGGTGGAGGGGGCTTCACGGGTTCTTGTGAAGTCTCAACAACTCCGGCTGGGGTAGGAGGCACGTTGCTTGTATCGTCTACAATCCCGGTAGAGTCCTGGCCGCTTTCTTTGGGTCTCGATCGTTTCGATCCAGGAGGAGGGTCATTCGTACGAGGTTGGTTCGAGCGACGCTCGTCCTTCATCATAACTGTGTCGCTGGGAGCTTTAGCCTTGGGTTTGGCTTTCTGTCGAGGTTTCGACCCCTTGCCACCCTTGCGCAGTGTAGGTTTCCCTTTAACATTCCGTTCAGCGGGTTCGTCAGAGAAGTCGTCCTCATCCGAGTTTGAGGCCTGTGGTTCTTCACCGAAGTCCCCATTATTCGAGTCAATAAAATCATCCTCCTCGTCCGAAGTCTTTACGACACGTGGTCTCTTTACAGGTCTTGCAGGACGAGCCTTGCGAGATGTGGTGGCACGCGAGGAAGATGGGACTTCCTCAGGTGATGCAGTGGTGGTAGTGGTGGTAGTTGTAGTGGCAAGAAATCTCGAGTCGACGACATGGTGACTTTCAATATCAATTTCGGCCTCCATACTGTCAAGGACACGCTGACTAGGCCGCCTGACGCGTTTGGAGCGAGAATGGCTCGAAGATGCGCTGACTCCTTCGTCGTCTTCCCCATCATCAGAGTCCAATACACGACGTTTGGTAGGTTTACGCCGCGGAGGGGAGCCGCCAGTTAATAACAACTGTACAGATATCAGTCCGCCTCGGATGTTATGCAGATGTTTTTAAAACATACTTCGTCGTCTGAGCTTCTTTCAGGGATTTGGAAACGAAGAGACATTGTGGATAGTGGATGTAGTTTGTGACTTCACCCTGACCGTCGGTGTGGATGGATTGAGAAGTGGCGCGTCTAACCGGCGTCTAAAGGGATATCCGAATCGACAAAGCTTCCGTTGATCCATTGAATGGCAAAATATTCTACATTATATTATGACTCTGAAGAATCCCCCTTCCAATCCTGATAGAACTTCATCAAGTCTGTAACATCGTCTTTACTGCCGAGGAACACAGGGCATCTTTCGTGGATAGAAGTAGGTAAAATATCCAAGATTCGCTTCGTGCCCGTGGTTGCAATACCTCCAGCCTAGATGGTACTGTGCTTAGTTTCGATACAAGCTATGATGGAAGGGACTCACTTGTTCAGTCAAGAAAGCCATTGGGAAGGCCTCATATAAGAGCCTTAGCTTCCCATGCTTGCTCTTCTTGTCGTCTGGATAACCAAAGATACCACCATAGAGGAGAGTTCGATGTACATCCGCGACCATAGAACCGATATATCGTGCGCTGTAGGGTGACTTGGGTGCTTTGGGATATTTGATAGAGTTCAAATAGTTGATCACTGGTTGGTGGAAATACATGGAATTGCCTTCATTAAACGAGTATATCTTGCCTCGCGGGGGTATCTTGATCTATGAGAGCATCGAGTTAGGACAGGCGACATAACGCGTCAAAGTACGTACATCAGGATGGGTAAGTATGAATTCGCCGAGGGCGTTGTCGAGGGTGTAGCCATTGACACCTGATCCAGTTGAAAGGACAAGATTGGCGGAAGATCCGTACCTGATGGTAGCTTATGAGTAAAACAAGAACGACGAGTGCAGGACGCGATGCTTACATGGTATACCCAGCAGCGACCATCTCTGTGCCAGGCCTCAGAACATCCTCGATCGTTCCAGGCGAGTCAGGCCGCTAAGAAGCTTTCAACACCGAAAGACGCGTGAGAGGGGCGGCGGAGCACGCACAATCCTGTAGATCCCAAATATCGTCCCGATATTCACACCGGCATCGATGTTGCTGCTACCGTCCAAGGGATCGAAGACTACACAGTATTTTCCCCTATTTTTCTCCTCGATGATGATAGCGTCGTCGAGTTCCTCGGATACCAGGACTGCCGTCTTGCCGGATGCGCGTAGAGCATTGACCATGATATCATTGGATAGAACATCGAGCTTCTTCTGCTCTTCGCCCTGTACATTGGTCTCGCCTGCGAGACCCACACTGATAAGGTCATAGAGAGTTAGAGGATGTTCCGCAGGGAGATTGGATGAAGAACGCACAGGTTGATTAAGCGAGCCTTCCGTACGTTTGTCGCGATAAACTTGGAGGTCACTTGAATAGCGGTTAATAGAAGTGTCAAGTCGCCAGTGGCAGCCGGGCCCAGTCGCATCTGGTCATGCAAGACATGACTATCACGGCCATTTGTGAGTGATCAATCGACAACTTTAAGTAGATGAGATCCATACCGTGTAAGTGTGATGAGATCAACACTGGGAGGTTCTGTTTCGGTAACTGAGGCCATGAAGGAGGGAAGGAGTATACAAGGGAAGGGGGTTATCGAATCGGCACAAATAATCTAATAAATACTGTTAACGGGAAGATTCGGGCAACGGAAGGAGTGTCTTGTTCCGTGTCGTCAGTCCACTCGACTCAAATGGTAGGAGATACCTTACCGTTAGGGGCCCCATTTCATGTGGGACTTGATTGGGGCGGGCCGGGCGTTATCCGTCAGACGTTTTATTTCGTATGATAGGCTACTGATATTGTACAAGGGCCGGCGTATTGGTATGTCATCGCTTGCGTTTGTTCCCAATCATGGGTATACTATCCTTGCCTTTGCGCGTTCTGAGGGGAATAGGAAATGCGTCGCTGTCATCATCATCGTCTCCAAGTAGCAAACCGGCTTGGATGGTCCGGGGACTCTCTATTCGCCGCGGCCTGTCGTGGTCTAGGTCACGGATTCCGCTGGTGTTGGGTCCGATAGTTTCAGAGCCACCCATCTCTTGGCCAGAGCCGAATATCTCGTCGTCCTCTTCGTCCTCGTATTCGTCTTCATCATGATATTCCCTTGCGTGAGCTTGCGCGAGAGCGGCCGCGATCTCAGCGCTGATGCTCGCAACACGAGCCTCCAGCGGTTCTCTTGAGACTTCTTCGCCAGGTTGCAAGAGCGCTGAGATTGTCCGCACAGATTCCTCGATTTCATGGGCATCGTCAGCCATTTTACGCCTTTTGGGCTTGAAGCTAGATATCGGCGTTGGGTCAGTCTGAGGAGATAAAACAAGAGCAATGACCTACTGATTAGGATCCGGTGCCCAGTTAGGATCATGGGTTCGCATATGTTGAGTCAGGGTTGTACGCCGAGTAAAAGTCTTTTCGCAAGAAATATCTTCGCATTTATAAGGCCGTTTACCAGTGTGGGTTCTGCGATGGCGCGCTAGACTACTCGAGTCACCAAACATACTACCGCATCCTGGATATTCGCAACAATGGGGCTTTTCTCCTGTGTGCACTCGCGAGTGCACGTGTAGTGCTGAACGCTAAACAGGTTCAGTAAGTCAAACAATCATACTTATTCGGTGCACGGTACCTGGATGAATGACTTGCCACACCCGTCATGCGAGCATAGGAAAGGTCGCTCCCCAGTATGAATGCGTGTGTGGCGGGCTAAATCACTTCGGCGGGTGAAAGTCTTCCCGCAGTCCTCGAAGTCACAGGCATGGGAGTGAGAGACGGGTCCTTTCCCCTTTTTCTTGCGAGATTTCTTGGAGGATGGGGAGACGGATGGAGATGGAAGACTGGACGTTGAGGCGATAGGCTCGACAGATTTGTTGGAAGGTGATAAGACGGCATGATTCGGAGAAGGTGATGACGGTGGAGGTGTGTGAGAGGGTTGGTTATGAGGTACAATTGGTGATTCAGGTGTTTGGGAATCCGAAGCAAAAGGAGCCGGGAGTTGGAAGATGTCATTGATGTCAGGCAGTTCTGCTTCGGTAGCTTGGACACCGCTCTGAGGACCCGGACTCTGAGAACGCATTGATGTTTCTGAGTGCCGCGTCCTCAACTTACGGTTGGTCTCAACCTCGCTTTCGTCGTCTGCGCCGTCCGAATAAAGATACTCTGAATTGTCAGATACGTTCGCGTTATTCGTTGCTGTCGAAGGCTCCTGTGCAGTGAGTGAATGGAATGCTGGTGCCAGGCGTGTAGGCTTCGGGGCTTCGTCTACGTGACGGGTGTGCTGGGGCCGCGAGGCATATTCCGAGTCTTTGGCGGAAAGATCTTGCTCAACGCGCTCGGACTGGGCGGCCTGGGTCTGAGCTGCTTGAAGCATTGCGGCAAGGTTGCCGATATTTATGCCGAGATTAGCGAGGGCACTCGGTGCTGACTCTCTCCCAGCCCCATTCTCGAAACTAGTATGTCCTTGCTGAGCAGCTGCACTTAGCAAGGCTGCAGACGCAGCTGAGGCGTTTTGGTTCAAGAGTGTCGCGATTTCCCGCTCCAAGACCTCTACAGAAAAGTTATCGCCGTTGAAAGCATCATGAATTACGGGGGACGTGGAGGGTGAGGCGAAAGTCGCTGGAGGAGATGAGCGAGACGGTGAGCGGGATGGAGATATGCGAACTGCGTCGTCGCCATCGTCGTTGTCGTCGATAGTTTCGTCATGAACGACGTCGGAGAGGTCTAGAAGTTGCTCTTCGGGTTCATGTTCATGATTCATAGCAGAGTGGCAGGCTTGAAGCAGGGTAAGATATGGGTGCAATGTGATCGAGGTTGAAAGCAATGGTGGATGATCCGAGGTGAGATAGGTGAAGGGGGTTGCGGTGGCGCACGTGAAGGACTCTGAGAGCCTGGCGACTCCGAGAGCTTTGCCAGCTGGGGCTGGACGCGCAAAGGATGGAGGCTGCTGGTGGTTGTTGAGAGAGATGAAAGTATACCCTAGCCGGATTAGGCAAACCTGGCCAAGCCCCGCGCAAGCGCCCATTCGGTCTCTCTTTCATATGCTCCTCCTCCTCGACGGTCATCTTGCTCGTCGTCTCCCGCAATGAGCACCCCTTACGTCGACTCCACCAAAGTCGACTTGAAACCGAAGCGCCATCATGGCTATGCGGTCGTCCTCTTCATCTTTGGGGCTCTTTTTCCACCGCTGGGTGCGTCACAGCTGATGCGCTGTCTCTGCCTGCGCTGATGTCCTCCTCAACAGCCGTCGCCGCGAGGTTTGGCATAGGCAAGGACTTTTGGTTGAACTTAGTCTTGACCTTATGTGGTTACATCCCTGGTAAGTGCTTACCCAATCACCGCCGTCGGTTCTTCCACAGCTCTCATGCTCTGCTACCAGGTCATGGTCACAACTTTTACATTCAGGTAGACCTTCTCTCGATTCGAGTCATTGAACTTGCCTCTTGACCTCTCTTCATTCCAGAACATCCGAAACAACAAGAATCACGCACGGACTCCCAAGTGGGCTCAACGCTACGGTCTTGTGGACACCTCCGAGATCAAGCGCAAGGAACGCAAGTCTCAGTGGGCCAACCGATACAATGATCGTCTTCCGGAGTCTACATTAGAAGGTCGTCCATATGAAGAAGGCGAAGTCGCTGGATCCAGTACCAGTCTCTCCGGTGATTCCCAACGTCGAAGGCAACCGAACGGTGATTTGTGGCGGCCAGAGGATGAAACATACTACAATGCAGACGCAAACTCGTCTTCATCTCGTCGCTGGCATTATCCCACCAACTTTGAAGAATCCGAGGTCGAATTGACCAAAAAGAAGAGCAAGAAGAAGAAGGAAAAGAAGGATAGGTGGGCGAGGACAGAGGATGCATACTCTTTATCAGAGGAACGGAGCTCCAAGCGCAAGAAATCGAAGAAGAAACGAAGATCATCTACCGTCGAAGGAACAGGAAGCACTTACTCCGCCGATTCGACCACAGAGTTTCCTGAGGACGCAGAAGGTGGTCTCTACGGTGATCGCCCTCAGAAGTCGGGCAACACACCACAGCCCAAAGAAAACGGGCAGACTCCTGATGAAACTGTATTCAACCATCAGTTCTGATCGTCTCTCCGGGATATCGGTAGCCTTCGTCGTCGCCACTCCGTTGTTTTCTCGGGAAGCAGGCATTTCTTGGTAGAAAGGCGTTCTGGCAGGTCAATTTCGCATTCGTTATACCGTTTTATGTATTTTCCCGTTACATTCCCAGATAATAATCATTCGATGCCCAAAAATAGCGCGTACCTCCACTCAAGCTACGCCATGTTGAACCACATCCTAGACTCCTCGTGCATCCTTCGACTTCTTTACCGACCTCTCGTGGTCACTCTGATGCATGCCCACGCTGCTCAAATGGTTAAATAGATCGACCTCGATCTGCCAGCTCAATCCCGTGCACCATGCTTATCTTCCTGTTCATATCACTTCTGCTAACCTCAAGCTTGGCCGATGTCCTTCGGAACTTCCAGGTCACGCAACCCGTCCTCATCCCGAAAAATGTCAAGTCTTGCACTATCAAGGTTCTGCAGTACGCTACATTCATTTTTACATCGTCGAGCATTTACGCAGTAGTCCTTAGACGAGACTTCGCATTCTCTTTCGGCCTGTAAGCTCGCCTTTGCAAGTGATTGAACGCATCGCTCAATTCTTTTCCTACCCCAGAGCAGAAGTTGTTCAACTAGTGTATGATTGACCTTCTATTATAGTGTGCCACCTTGATGTTTGGCCATAAATCAGACCTCCTACTGACTGTGGACGCCCTGGAACTTGGTCGGCTATATCTTTAAACTTCACGGTCACTTCGAATGGAACTCAGTTCGACCGACTTGGTATATTCACATTCAAGAACGTCGAAAGTAAATGACGTCCTCCATAACGTGCTCCGTTCTATTGCTAAGCTTCCTTTCAGTATGGCGAACGTCAACCCCGGAGCCAACTCGAGGTGACGGGATCGTTTGGACCTATATTAAGGATGTTACCCACTACACACCGCTGTTCAAGGAGCCTGGACCGTTGATACTTCAACTCGACAACTTGATCCAACCTGGGCTGGACGGAATTTATTCTAGTAAGTACATGAACCAAGTGCAGACTCTTTACTCATTCCCGTAGCTACACTACACGCCACATTCTATGCTTCGTCTTCTCGAAGTCCTCCAGCGGAGCAGGCTCACTCAATCATACCTCTATCAACAAGGTTGAACGACACAGGCAACGATGCGTCCGTACCCCCAGGGTTTTCAGTGAGTTTTCTCGACCGGACTCCATGAACCTCTTTCCAGATACGAATGACTTCATGTTTATAGATCAACGCCATATTCCCAAGGAACACTGTTAAGGTTTTTGCGGAATTATTTGCTTCTGGAAACGGACTGGAAGAATCATGGGTTGAGTCAATTTCGCCCTTGTCTATTTCCGCGTTTAATGGAGGTTTGTTATCAAGTACTTCAACGTACCCAATCAATTTTTTCCAAGCATACCTCCTGATATCACCTCTGGGAATGGCCCCTTTCGTGAAGTGCGCCTCCTCATAGACGACCGTGTCGCTGGGATTGCATTCCCCTACGCCATCATCTTCACTGGCGGCTTTGTTCCCTCTGTTTGGAGGTCAGTCCTCTCTCGAACCGAACGTCCAAAATACTAATCTTTGATTGAATTCCTTAGGCCAATCGCTGCCTACGGCGCACTGGATTTACCCACTTATTTCATTGATGTCACTCCATTCGTTCCTCTCCTCGTCGATGGTCTACCCCATAACATCACAATCGATGTTGCTTCCGCCGAACAGGATCATGCCATTGAGCAAAACTGGTATGTCTCTGGCAATCTACAAATTGTTACCGACGCATCGTCAAGACCTACGAAAGGCAAAGTGCTGTCGTATTCTGCCGAGCCTTTTGCGCGATCCTCTGTAGAAGGCCGGATAGAAGGTGAGGGTTCTGTCGACTTCAACGTCAAGGCCACTCGGAAGCTACACGTTGAGAGTGTCATAAGCAGTGGAAGTGGAAAGACGGTGCGCGTGCAGTGGTCTCAGAACCTCGAGTACACGAATGCTCAGGTGTATCGCGAGAATGGTACAGTTCAGGTATGCAGTAAGATGCTCCTCGCTCGTGCGCTCGTATTGACTCCTCGAAGACCCTTAGGCAAACTTCCAGCGGGAAAAGTGTATCACTTCACAACGCTCGCCCTGTTGTCAACGATGTCTTTTCTTATCCCTTGAACATCGACTTCAAATACCTGACACCTGACCTTCAACACTGTATGCTGCCCGTAGCTAGATGAGCTGCTATCATTCTTACCGGGCTCTCCAGGGAACTTCTCGATTGATCACACCTACAAGAGGGTGCTGACTCCACATCCCTTTCTGATCAGCTCAAACATCAATTCTCGTCAGAGCGGCGGTGAGTGCAATGCATATTGCATCCACTTGCTTTCAATCACTCAATTCTCTCCAATCAAATAGCCGGGTTTTACAATCGCGCACCCACCGGAAATTTTGGAAATGGAACAAACGATAATGCCTTCTCTTACGTAGATGGAAAAGGGAATACCTATACTCGCCAGGTCAAGGCGGCGTTCAACAATATCACCTTGGATCGCGTTGGAGGATCTTTGGCGCCTTAGACATTTCGCACTTAGCCAATGATGTAACCTTTGGATTGATGACGTCTTGATCGTACTTTCGGCCATTTTGTATTTACTTCCTGCTTCATCACGAACTGCACGCCACATCTGTTCACAAAATAGTACTACATTCGTTATTTGACGTGGGTCTTGCGCATCCCCATCTTATCGGCTTCGAAGTGCACACGGAGACTCGCGAGGCTAGTTCTTCTTCACATGGTTTCCTTAGAAATTCTCACCTTTTCTTCCTCTTTCGCATATAAAGCGAGATGCGTTGGCTGGCTGCTTTGACGCTCCAGCAGCTCCCCTTATCCCAGGAGTACTTTCACCAGATGTTCATCCAGGCAATCCTCTTTCTGCCGAGCCTGTTGTGGGCGTTGCTATCAGATGCTACTGTCCTCGTCGACTTTCAAGTTGCTCAACCTCCACCTGTCCCGAGTGATACAAAAACCTGCACTATCCAGATACTCCAGTAAGTCAAGCATCAAGAAACTAGTACTTGCGGCCACACTGCCTACGGTTCTTCCAGACGGGACTTTGCCTTTTCTTTTGGGCTGTAAGTGCATTCTGATGTTTAAACCGGCGGTCCATGGTCATCACTTACGCCAAACGCCATGCAGATCCGAAATAGTCAGTTATACGTGAGGATCCTTCGTACTATCCCGAAGAATCTTCATAGGAATGACTTGGTTGTCATAGGCCTCCCACGGACTGTGGGGAAATCGGTTCCTGGGCTGGGATCACTCTTAACTTTACTGTGACCTCCAATGGAACCCAGTTCGACCGGTTGGGCATATTCACATTCCAGAATGTCGAAAGTGCGTGCATATCCAGCATTCAAGGAAACGTAACTCAGTTCAGCGTGGCAGTTTGGCGAACGTCTACCCCGGAACCTACTCGTGGAGATGGAATCATTTGGACATACGTCAAGGATGTGACCCGTTATACACCTCTGTTTGCGAAAAACGGCACTTTCATTCTACAGTTAGATAACTTGATACAGACCGGACTTGATGGTATCTATTCCAGTACGTTCGAACTTCTGCACCATTATCCAGCTTTCTGAATCCTCTCAAGCCACACTCCATGCGACGTTCCACGCTGCTTCACCTGCACACCCTCCTGCAAAGAAGGCAGATACGATCTTGCCTCTGTCAACGTTTGCAAATGACACAGGAAACGATGCATCCGTTCCACCTGGCTTTTCCGTGAGTTCTACAGGTTGAAATTTTTCGTCGCAGCATTCATTCTAGTCACATAGATCAACGTCACTGTGCCTCAAAATGCTGTTGAGATTTATGCAGAGCTGTATGCGTCTGGGAACGGAAACGAGGAATTCTGGGTGAACATTGCCTCTTCACACAAGCAAACATCTCGCTACGTCACCACTAACGATTGACTCTTCGACAGTACTTCAATGTGCCAAATCAATTCTTGGGAGATCTTCCTGATGGTTTTGCTTTGGGCCAAGGACCATTCAGAGAAGTCAGGTTGCTCGTCGATGGACAGGTTGCTGGCGTTGCTTTCCCTTACGCAACTATTTTTACCGGTGGCATCGTTCCAACAGCATGGAGACCCATCACTTCCTATGGCGCACTCGATCTTCCAACATACTTCTTAGATCTAACACCATTCGTCCCTATCCTCACTGACGGCAAACCCCATACCTTCACAATTGACGTTGCTTCGGCCGAGCCCAATCGCGGGACCCTTCAGAATTGGTTTGTCTCTGGCCTTCTCCAAGTAGTAACGGATCCTTCTGGAAAGCCTTCGACTGGTCGAATCACATCATACAGCGCAGACCCTTTCGCCGTCGTCAGCAACACCGCGACCCCTCGTGACAATGGTGACCTCAGCATCACCGTCACCGCAACGAGGAAGATACACATTGAGGCGGAGGTTACTAGCGGCAGCGGAAAGACGAGCCATGTTGTTGTCTCCCAAGACCTCAGTTATTCCAACGTCCAGACTTACCAGAATAACTTCAACATACAGGTGCGTTTCATAATCCAGGAGTTCCTGAAGCCTTGCTGATGTGTGATGAGTGCTCAGGATGTCTTCCAAATCGCGTCTGGTAATGTTCTGTCCACACACAATGGTCGCAAGACAGTTGTGGATACCTTCTCATACCCCCTTGGGATCAATATTACGAATATTACGCCCGATGGTAGAAGCTGTAAGTCATGAGTACTTGGAGAGTATTCGACGGAACCTGATCCACTTCGTAGTCAAATCCAACTTCGACCACTCGTACGATCGGGTCTTGTCGCCGGCTCCATTCATCCTGAGCTCGACTATCCACGAACACCAACTCGCTGGTAGGTGTTGCAAAAGTTGACACGGTGCTGTGAAGCTGATAGCCCTTGTTTAGAGGGATTCTTCACGATTGCGCCTACCGGAAATACTGGGAATGGAACCAGTGAGAATCAGCTAACCTATGTTGATTCCGCTGGAAACACCTATGCGCGAGAGGTCAATGCTTCTTTGAACGTCATTACTTTGGATAGGGAGAGCGGGTCACTCGCACCGACCAGAAAGGTAGCTCTGCCAAAGGGGCCCAAGGAAGCTGTTGCAGGCACAGTTCGCTTGCCTGGAGGAAGGAAGAGGTTTGGCTCAAATTAGGCTATTGCCTGACGTGTATAGAAGTTCGAAATAAGGATAAAACCCAGGAAATAACAATAAGTCTAAAATTAAAAGAGACCGACAGGACGTCCAGTCTCGGGATCGAGTCCGATTTCCCAAAAGCCTTGATAGATGGATGAGCAAAGGTTTCACGTTGAAGAATGGGTCAGCTTACCCGGGCGTGTACCAAGACCAGGCATCGTCTGCATGTCGCCAAGCAGTGGGTAAAGGAAGCCAGCTCCGGCAGTCAGTCGCACCGCTCGGATAGGAACAGTGAAACCTGAAGAAAGGGTGAATAGCGAGTCATAGGACGGCAATGGCTAACTAACCTGTAGGGACACCCTTGAGCTTGGGGTCATGTGAGAATGAGTATTGGGTTTTAGCCATGCAGACTAGTAGACAGTCGGTCAGCTTGGCGCTCATCACAATAGCAACGAAAGGACGTACTGGGTAGGTTGCTGTATCCTTGCCGGGTATATGTGGCAATCTGGCTTTTTGCGAGTTCGCTCAGTTCAATGCCATCGGCACCATAGATCTCTCTGCAGATTATGGCGATCTTCTCTTCAATAGGCAGGTCTAAGTCGTAGAGGAACTTGAAGTTAGATTCCGCTTCACAAGTAGCAATCACTGCTTCCGCGAGTTCACGAGCACCAGCGCCACCATGAGCGTAGTGGTTGCTAACTACGGCAGCATCGGCTCCTTCAGCAAGGGCTTCTTCCCGTACAAGAGCCAGTTCGGCAGGGGTATCTGAGCTGTGAATTCATGGATACGCAGTTGGTATGTCAGCCATGCGGTTTGCACTCACCCAAATTGGTTGATAGCTACGATCACCTTCACGCCAAACTTGCGCGAATTCTGTATATGTTTGACAAGGTTCTTGCACCCTTCCTTAAGTGTAACCAAATCTTCTTTGGTGTACGTCTCGTGCAAAGGCTTTCCGGGGGTAACATCAGGCCCTCCGCCATGCATCTTCAAAGCGCGTGTCGTTGCGACAATGACAGTAGCATCTGGCTTGATGCCGCTAATGCGGCACTTGATGTTGCAGAATTTCTCCATGCCCATATCCGCACCGAATCCAGCCTCAGTAAGAACGTACCCAACACGCTCAGGACCATCACCCTCTTCGGTTCCGGCGAGTTTGAGGGCTATGCGATCGGCAAGAATTGACGAATTGCCGTGGGCGATATTGGCGAAGGGTCCAGCGTGTACGAACACCGGAGTACCCTGCCACACGATAAACATTAAGGTTGAGCGGGATTAACAGAGACATACCTGCAGGGTTTGCATGAGATTGGGCTTGATAGCATCCTTCATAAGTACTGCCAGCGCGCCGGTGACACCAATGTCATCAGCGGTAATTGGCTCGCCGCGTTTACTCGTAGCAACGACCATTGCACCAAGTCTATCTTGCATATCCTGAAGACTCGTAGCCAGAGCCAGAACAGCCATACATTCACTCGCGACGGCTATGTCAAAGCCGGTCTCGCGTTCATGACCCTGCTCGGTGGCGTTGCGTCCGATGGTGATCTTCCTGAGGAAACGATCGTTGGTGTCTAGAACACGATTCCAAGTGATCGTGTCGAGGTCCACATCGAGACGGGCAAAGAGATTGATCTCTTCCGGGGTTAGCGAGTTAGGGTCAGTCTTATCAATTCCAAGCTTCTTTAGTCGTTTGAGCATGAGAGGCGCAAATTCGCGTTTGCCTTTCTTCGATGGAACAAGACGACTATAGAGGGCCTAGATGAATTGGCTTTAGCTTGAACTCGTGGAAATGGGACTGGGTCCAACCTTGTCGGACTGAGTCGCTTCGTGGAAGATACGGGCATCCAGAGCAGCAGCTAATGTGCAGAGATATGAGATTTTCACACATGAAGAGTGCATGATTTCTCACCGAGAAGATTGTTGGCTGCGGTGACGGCATGAATGTCTCCGGTTAGATGCAGGTTGAACTATGTGTAGGGTATAAGTGGAACTGGAAAATGTACGAAAAGAATGGACATACCTCGTCCATCGGAATGACTTGACTGTAGCCTCCTCCAGCAGCACCTCCTTTGATTCCAAAGGTTGGTCCTTGACTCGGTTGGCGCACAGTTGCAAAGGCCGTCCGACCGAGTTCTGCACCCAACGCTTGGGCAAGACCTATTGTTGTCGTCGATTTACCTTCACCCAAAGGTGTGGGCGTGATACTTTATAGAAATATGGTGAGCTGAGGGTGAGTCGATGGAAGGTAAAGACGGACCCAGAGATGACAATGTATTTTCCGTCTTTCCTATGGGCAAGGCGATCCAACACACTGAGTTCAACCTTGGCCTTGAACTTGCCGTAACTTTCTACTTCGTCAGGTAGGAGCCCAAGTTCGCTAGCTACTTGCGTAATTCGCTTGGGAGTTTGTGCCATGGCGATATCAATGTCTGAGGGTACTGTGTCGAGGATGTTCAACTTGAGGGGCTTCACTGTTCTATCTCTGGCCTTCTCCCAAAGTCGTTCCGCAGACTTCAAGGCATTTTCCATCAGTAACGCGACGGTCATGGGACCAACACCGCCCGGAACGGGGGTGATATGCGAGGCCACAGCTGCAGCTGCTTCGTAAGCAACATCTCCAACAAGACGCTGTCCCGACTTCTTGGAAGCGTCTGGACAATGTGTTAGTTGAGATCAGTGCAAAGCATAGGACATGAATACCTGGAACGTAGTTGATCCCAACGTCGATCACTGAAGCACCTGGTTTCAACCACGAGCCTTGGACAAACTCGGCTTTGCCGATGGCAGCAACCACGACGTCAGCCGTCTTGACCTGCATATCGTCACTAAGAAGAGTCTGGGACGGACTGAAAAGGGAAAGACTCACAATCTCTTCGATGTTCTTGGTGCGACTATGGCATTGAGTCACAGTAGCATCCTTATTCCGAAGCATAGACGCGACCGGACTACCGACAATATCACTTCGACCCAACACAACTGCATGTACACCTGAGAGGGGTTTCCCTGTTTCTTCGAGAAGACGTATAACAGCTGCTGGCGTGCATGGTGCGAAGAGGGGATCGGAAGCCTTGGAGGATAGATGACCGATGTTGTAAGCATGGAATCTGATTCATTGTGAGCTGATGGACAGAGAAGGAGGAACCGATCACACGACGCACCCATCGACATCCTTCTCGGGACTGATGGATTCGGTAACCGTGCGTTCTCCGTGAGAGTCGATATGTGAGCCCAAAGGAAGTTGAACCAAGATGCCGCTAATATTTTCATCATCGTTCAATTTTTGGACGATATCCACGATCTCTTCGACTGTTGAGGTTTCTGGGATAGTGACGTGCTTGAAGGTAATGCCGACCTCCTCAGCTGCCTTGGCTTTCATGCGCACATAGGTTGATGAATCTGGACGTGCACCAGCTTGTACAACAGCGAGCTGAGGCTTGAACCTGGGGAAAGTGGATTGAAGAGATTTGATACGACCAGCGACTTGATCGCGTATTGATCTAAACGGAATATTGAGAGCCAAGCCAAGAGTAAAGTCAAGGCACCTACGCTGCAATTGCTGTCCCATTCAGGATGGTGGCACTGTGGAGGGGACGAGACATTGTTGAATTGAAGCGTAAAGGGGCAGCAAAGACGCGGTTCCAGTTCCAGAGCTGGGCGCGCATTTCCGGTAATTTGTACAGGAGCCCCCGGCTAACCCACGTTATTTTTGATGGGGCTTGAGACTAAATACTCTGCTGGGGACGAGTAACGAGCGTGGACGAGATGGTGGTGGTTGTGGAAAAAGAGATGTTGGGGGTAACATAATGGCATCGAGAGCCCTGCCAGCGAGCCATTTCAGCCGAAATTGAATGCGACGTTCACCGTCGGTGCTTCGATATTGGCCCCTAGAGGGCATCTTCTCACGAGCACAAAAAAATTGGCGCGGACGTGCACGGGATCAAAGACTTAGACCAACGCTGACTCTCAGACTCCTCCTCTGCAGCCTGCCCGTTTCGCTCCCTCTCCTCCCTCTTCATCCTCAAATGGCTTCATCACAGGCTTTCCAAATGCTCCGTCAGTCTTGCAGAACACAAAGTGCTCGCAAGGCGTTTGCTTGTCCCCGGGCAGCAAGACGTATTACGCAAACTCCCACCCGCTATTATTCAGCGGAAGCCGCTCCAGAGTCTTCAACTCAGGCAAAGCCAGAAGAGGGAGCGGAGGGGAAGCCCAATGAGGAACCTCCAAATCCTCTACAGGAAAAATTGAAGGTCAAAGAAAGTGAAGTGCTCGACCTGACAGTGCGTATTCATTCATCCTCGGGAGTGCTCGTCCTGACCCGGAAAACATTATTTTAGAGTCGACTGCGGTACCTTCAGGCCGACTTCCTCAACCTACAGCGGAACGCTGCTCGGGAGAAGGAGCAGACCCGTGATTTCGCCATCACCCGCTTCGCCTCCGACCTGCTTGAGACTGTAGACGTTCTGTCCTTGGCCCTCAAGTCGGTTCCCGAATCCGCCTTAAAACCCCCAGAAGCCGCTTCCGAGTCGTCATCGGCTACGCCCCCAACAAAATCGGCGGTTGATTACCTGAAGGAGCTGCATCACGGCGTCGAAATTACGCAACGGCAGCTCCTACAAACACTCTTCAAATACCATGTCAAGCCATTCGACCCGACCGGCGACATGTTTGACCCCAATCGACACGAAGCACTGTATCAGGCTCCGATACCCGGAAAAGAGCCTGGTACGGTGATCGACTGCCAGAAAACGGGGTATATGATAAAAGACCGTGTATTGCGCGCCGCCCAAGTGGGTGTGGCCCAGGAGACTTCGTAGTAATTCATCTCTTGTTGCTTTACGTTGACGGTCGGGTTGGGTTGGTGGAGGGCGGGAAGGTGTGTGTGAAGTGAGTGCTTGTGGATCGGACTACTTGCATAGATATTATCCTAATGCCTATAATTAACGAATCTCTACTCCGAACGTGGCTTTCAGCTTTGATACGACCTGGTCCTGGATGTGGTTGACCTCTTCGTTAGATAGCGACCTNAAAAAAATTTCAATACCCGTGGTTTGCGTAAAGGGCAATAGATGTACTACCTGTCCATTGACCGGTAATTGATGCGATAGCAGAGACTTGTACGATTGGTTTTAGGATGAACGAAATGATCCAACTTGATCTGATGTCAGTAAGAGAGATACACCACAAACATCGGAGACGTACGCGTTTGACATCTTCGACGAGATCTCCGGTCACATCTCGGACAAGATCGCAGAAGTCGTTTTCGTGCAGACTGGTATCCTGCGGTAACCAAAAGCTGACGTCTTTGAAGCAAGAGGGATATTTAGAGTAGGGCTTGAAAGTGGTGATATCCCCTTGCTTGAACTGCGACAGGAAACGCTCGTCCTTCGACCAGAACAAGCGAATGTCAGGTATCGAGAAGAGGATCATGGCTATACGCTCTAAGCCCAAGCCAAAGGCCCAACCAAGTTTGTTGGGAACCTCTACGACAGCGCAAATCAACATTTCACGATGAAGGGACGGAATAGTCATTGAACGCACTAGCAGTATCCAGAGTTGCTTGCCTGACCACTCCCGAGCCCAAGATTTCGAGCCATTTTCCCCGGAAGAACACTTCCACCTCGAAACTCGGGCTAGTGAACGGGAAATATGCCTCTATCCACCGCACGCGAAGTGGCTCCGTGCGGTTGGCACTCCCAAACAACGTCAACATGAGGGAGTTGAGTGAGAGTTTGAGGTTTTTCGCGACGAGTTCTGAATGCACTGGGTCATGTCCAGGTTGACAGGGATTGGTAGGAGCGAGGTGGGGGACGTCCTCTATGACGATATTCGAGCGAGCCAAATGGGAGGATAGCCATTCATTATCCTCTTCGACTTCCTTCATCCCCGTAGGCGTAGCATCGAATATTCGCGCTCCCTCCATCTGGTGGAAGACAGGATAATGCGACCCGTCGATTTCGTCGCGTCGATACACGTCCGCTGTGAGCAACCACTTGGTTTCTCCCTTTCCGAATACCTCCACTTCATGAGCGGAGGTATGAGTCCGAAGCATCAAGTCTTTATTGATGTAGTAACTATCGGTTGGTGAACGTCCTGGGTGATCTGCCGGGAAAGACAGTTCGTCAAAGTTCTTGAAGGGTGTAACGAGCGGGGAGAACGAGGACAGGTGGGCGTAGTCGGAATAGTGACCTTCAATTTTGGCTCGGAGGGTACTGAGAGGATGGTCATGTTTTGTATGGAGACGCTCCGAGAGCTTGGAAATTATGGCAGGAGTGATATTTGTGATCGAATCCGTTGCGTACTGCTCGCCGAGGATGGAAAGGTGAGAGGGCTGAACGGGATTGACGGGACGGAAGACTTTTGCAGACTGGCAAAAGCGACGGGGACGGAGAGCACGAGCAAGCAGAGTCGGGTTTGCTTCAGCAGCTCGCGTTAGCCACAGACAAGAGCTCATGGTAGGCGATCAAGAACGTGCAAGCTCAACTTTTCAACATCGCTGTTACCGATACCAGCGCCTTTTCAAATTTCACTCGGGAATAAAAGGAAAGAATATGTATATTTCGGAGGAGGGTTTAGGTGTCGCAAGTAAGTAATCTACACTACTACCAAAAGTAATCGTAAGTCGTCGTAGCGTTCCATCAGAAGAGCATGAGTCCGTCCCAAGGTCAATACCACCAAGTTGGAATACAAAAGTTAAAAAGAGGGCACCTCTAGCACTCGAGGAACGCAAGTACAGAAAGCGGATTTAGTTCGTGAATAAGCATAACATATAATGAAGATGAAAAGCGATGAACGAAATTACCAGCCGGGGAACCAACGTTTGGGAGGTGCTCGACGAACACCAGGTCCACCCCGCTTTACGGTAACTGTGCGCATTGGAAGCTCTTCCTCTTCTTCCTCCGCTGGGATTTCCTCGGTTACAATCTCCACGGCAGTGGTTTTGGGACTTGATGAAGACGTGGGGGAAGGGATAACGACAGGAGTGGGCGAAGCAGCACGGCGGGTGTTAGCGGGGGCGGGAACGGTAACGAATTGGGTCTCTACGACTGTTTTGGTTTCGGTTTCATAAGAAGTTTCAGAAATAACTAGCGGTGGGAGTTCTTGGAACTAGAAACAGAAGAGCCAAGTCAGTGACGAGTTCATTGCAAAAAAGACAGAAAACAGAGCGAGCGTGAACAAGAGACCGGAATCAAATAGTGCTATCACGTGGCCGAGGGCGATGTCAACTAAATCGAACACGATCGATCGCTTGGTCGACAAAGCTAAAACGGGAACGCGTGTGGCCATCAACTCCGATCTCCATGTTCACGTAGGCAAGGGACCCGAGGACACAATGACTTCGGTTCCCAAGCCCGGACGAAGGAGGGGGGAGCATGGAGGGATGATTACGGACTGGGACATCATGCAGAAAAATCCTCCTTCGTCTCAAAGCTCTGAACGACGCGGGATAGGTGGCGGTGGTACCTTGGCTTTTCGCTTCGGGGGGCCCGCAGGTGGCTCGTAAACGTATTCTTCTTCGACTTGACCGCCATCATTGCCTAGCGCACTAGAGAAGCGATGAGAACCTCGCTAACGAAAGACAATCAGGGAGAACGTACATGAGTTGCTCCATGATCCAGCTCTCTCGACGAGACGCGTCATGTTCGCGACGGTTGACACTCTCTTCGCGTCTGCTGATTTCACGTTCTCTTTCAGTGACCTTGAGCTCACGATCCACAAGATCCTCGGTGCGTGCACCGGCCCAGCCGGGAGGCGTCAGCGAATCTTCCTTGACAATTTCCTTGATGATAGTGGCCGCGGGTGCGGTCACGGTCTCGATAGTATGCGATACTGTGCATGGAGGGCATGCTGTTGGGGANTGGGATGACGCCACCGGGGGCTCCAATGAGCAACTCCGCTTCGCGACGGGCAACTTCAGCTTCTCGGACGGCAACTGCGCTTTCCCTGGCAAGCAGGGCTTGGGTACGTTTGGGTGTCAAGACACTCCATGAGCCTGAGGCAGCGGGATCTGCGGCGTCCGGAGTGGCGGCTCTATTTGAAATGCCCGAGGGCAGCGAAAGCATGACGGCCAAAACCGCTAACACCAACGACAAAACGAGGAGAAGAGTTGTTGACGAAATTGTGCGGTGGTGGTGGTGATGTGAACGCTCTCGCTCGCGTTCACGATCACTTCGGTGGTGGCGCTCGCCATGAGATGAGGGGTTTGCCATCCTAGCTTGGGTGTTGCTAACTGAACTTGAGGGCGACAGAGACGTCGCAGTGCGAGCTCGAAGGATCGACGTGGTGAAAGTGGGGGGATGATTGGAAATGGTTGAAGCTGAGAGAAAAAAGCGTGGGTCAAAAAGATTTGGACTTTCGTTTACAGTTGGGGGGTAGCACTTGAGTGGAAGGGAGGATGAGAATGGGGGAGTGAAGAAAAGAGCAAGTCCAACTCGAACCAACCTTTTTATTCCCTTATCCAGTTAATTGAACAATGTACAAAGCCGTACAAACAACACGTGCCATTGGCATGTTTGCTCAGGGTCAACGGCGCTTGTGCTCGGAAGCGCCCGGCGGGACCATTGTTCTCCATCACGTGCTTCTTGTCCGCCCAATCAGGTGATGACGGGCACGACTCAAAGTCGCGTTTTGTCCACAACGACGTCAAAAAACATGTCTCTTCGACGTTTTGNCTCAAACAAACCATGCGTCCACCGCCAACGGCTCACCAAGAACACGATCTGCCTTCGAATCCCCAGTGGGCTCCCCTCAGGGTCCCCCCCACCACCCCCAGAAACCGACTGAGCATCGGTATCCATCGTTCACCAGCCGACACTCCGTCCGTGTCTTCGTCGGTGCCCTTTGACTGGGAGGCAGCACGATCTTTCAAGCCACCTCCGTATGCCACGCCACGACCCAGAGGACGCGACAGCATCGCACCTGGGGGAACACCCAAGACCACCAAGCGAGTTATCAAGAAAAAGAGTCTTTATGAACGGTTCGTGTATGGTTTCACAACTACTCTGGCTCTGTACTCAAGCCTCTCTTTAGAATCTCAGCTTTGCCGTCGCGCATTGCAATGGAAATAGCTCTATTCCCCAACAATRTTCCCATGCCAGAACCAAGAACGTCGGCCTTCATCCTCGGAGGKCTCCTGCACTTYTCTCACTTGTGYGTGCGCATCAGTGCGGTACGACGTGTYCCCGACTCGGAACAGGGRTATGAAGATATGTACTACGAGACGGAGGGYACTCCTTGGTTTGATTGGGTACGTAGCAGCNCAGTACTCGACGATGTYTAAACTGACMCCCTRCGTCTTGAACTAGACCATACCAATGACKCTACTTCTCCTCTGCGCSTCGATCGGAAATGCYGTYTAYCTCTTTTCRCGCATCAAAGTRTACCGRCTTCATCACCGGTCTGAGCCAGTTGGCTCACCCAATGCRCGATATGTCGCGTCAGAGTCTCCTCTCGAGCCAGTGGAGTCGCCGTCTCTGGCTTCGCGTATAGGMTGGGGCTTGTGGCGTGCATTCATAGTGTCCTGGCGCTTTTTGCTTGGACTGGAGAATCGTCCACGAGCAACGACGACGTCAGGGAATGTGCCCAAAGTGCAGCAGATTGAGTGCTGGGCACCAGGGGAACTCGAGTCGACGCTGTTTAGCATCTATTCGCCTGCAAATGCGTTGTTATGGATGGCGACAAACGCGTCGAACTGGATGGTCATGCTGGGCGTTATGTGTCTGTTTGGATTTCAGGTGGGTCGTGACTGACGTTTGTTGCGAGTTGTGCTAACGCGTATTTGGCATAGACGTCGGCCGTTTTTAGCTGGTACAAGATGTTGATCAAGGACAAGGTGATTATCTCTGCAGAGGTGATGCACGAGTACAACGAGGTGTTTGTGTATCCGAGGGTGAATCCGATCCGACGAGATGTGGCTGTGATGACGCACGAGTCTGAGGTTGTTGATGTGTGGGATGATTAGTCATACATTGTGTTCTCTTCCATACCGTTTTGTGATGAAACCCAAGTTCAAGCGCTGCAATGTATTTACCCTTTTCACCCTCGAATGCACATCCTGCGCTGAATCCTGACGCCCTCTTTCGAAGCGCTTCTCGCCAAATGGGAATCCCAGGGTCCCGCCGTGCCACTACACTGCGAAATCCTGCCGTTACGCCCACCCCGAAGACCCAGAATGGGACCGCTTGCAGGCTTACCCCACACACAACAGATCTCGTCGCACGCCSTCCCCATCTCCATCCAGGCGGCGCGACTCCTTCAGAGAAAGCCGCCGCTCGTCCGTCTCCACGTTGCCGCCAGAGTCTCCCTCCAGGTCCTCGGCACGCGTTCTGCAACCACCTGTCAAGCCACCCTCGCCACTCCCTCCGTCCTCCCCTCCCCCGCCACCACCCTCATCAGCACCACCACCACCGNCCCCTGTCTTCCTCATCGACGACCTCGATGTACCCTCCCCCTCCTCCCCTACACTTGCCATCGTTCCCCTCGAAGAACTCCAATGTACCCGAGCTCACAAAGGAGCAGAAAGAACAGGTTTGGACTCGTCGCATATCGTGTGTTTCTACCTCTCCTTACGTTCCGTCTCGTATCTGATCATCGCGCTAGGTCAATGAGTAACGCCGTGCGATATCATGCAGAGCTGGCCAAGCTCTCTTCAGATGACGACGTCCTATCCAAGACAAAGAATTCACGCCACTTCGCTACTCTCCCAGATGCAGACCAACGTTCCACTCTCAAAACACTGTCTGACATCGCCGCACGACGCCAGGAACTCCAACGAAGGCTCGATGCAGAGATCAGCCAACTTGTCGCGAGTGATACTTGGCCCATCACGCGATCCACTCCGCAACAAATCCCCGGAACCTCGACCCAGGAACTGCTTGGTTTTGTGCACGATCTCAAGGGGACGGCATCGGGTATCCATTCACTTCTTACGAATTTATCCCCCGTCAAGCCGCTACAATCAGAAGATACAATGCTCATTGACGGCCCCCCATTAAAGCGTCGTCGCATTTCCGACGCAGRGAGTAGCATCACAATCGYACCTACCTCCGTTTTGCCTCCAGCCCCARCCCCAGTTCCCCCAGCACYCTCTGCCTCTCCAAGTTCGTCAGAWCTTGATAAACTGGTTGAYCGTCTAAACGACATTGAGCATCATCTYGAGCTACTGGAGGACGCATTCACAGGCCTCGATGGMGATGTCCAAGCSGAAACCAGGGCGCGTCTGGAAAATCAGATCGAGGAGATCATGTCCTCACGACCCGAYGATGAATTTTTGGCCGATATCAAGTCTATGAAGAAGACAGTCGATGACGCATTGACTGAAATGGAAGAGTTCAAAACGGACCACTTGCCATCCTTGAAAGACACGTCAACGGAGCTCGGTAAGACGGCGGAAAAGTTAGYAACGTCTCTGAATAATCTCCAGATTGCTGCAAACCAGGTATGTTCATATCTCTCATCCCTTTGTGGATGCTCATTCCATTCTGACAATATTCACCCAGTCGGAAACCGCGTTGACTGAGTCCCAGACTSTCACCGAAAAGGCTCTTGAAGACATACGGACCCTCCAAGAAGCAGTAAAAGCCTACGTCACGTATCAAACTCCTCGAGCCGACCCAGCCCCTCCACCCGCTGCGTCSTCATCCCCGGYCTCGTCCGCCCCTTCGTCTGCGACCATCTCACCCGAGGTATTCGCAGCGGCTTTCGAAGGCTCGCTCGAGGCAAGTCTACGAGCGAAAGTACATCCGTTGTTGGAGCAGTGGCGACAGGGTATCGACACGGATTTCCGTACCCGTAAYGAYGATGTGTATGCCGCGATGAGCAAGARGATGGGTRTGATACAGCAGGTGGTRGAGACRTTTCARGCGAAGATTACACAGCAACAACCTCCATAATTWTCNTCTSTANNCGTGTATTAGCAACAGTAGCTTTGACATTTGCTTTTGTGTANNTCNTNNATCTRGCAYSSYAGTGTGTTCSAKCTTT
>JAPEVF010000022.1:86028-135900 GCA_029747585.1 Pleurotus djamor | reverse complement strand
TWCKNTCCATTCYCCRTNNNTGSSASSKGYYATTACRRCTGGKAGTSAACCGTTTGCAACGCCCGACTAGCTCAGTGGTCAGAGCTTCGTACTTATGCGGTTACAGTAATGCGAGGGTCACCAGTTCGATCCTGGTGTTGGGCATTCATCTTTTGTTGATTTCACCTTTTTCACGAGATGGCAGATATGGMCCYGACCGCGAGGCCCCCACGTGTTTTTAGATCAGCCTACGGATGCTTTTGAGGGATGANNCGTAGGAGGAGGTGGGCTCTAAGTTCTAAGGAAATATATATGTACATCGTCTAGATAAGTACTAATAAATACATTGAGGTCTATTTAAACATGGATTGAAAGCGACCAAGGCAAGAGCCAGGATGGTAATCTTCATGTCACACGCGTCAGTCGTTCAGCGAGAATCTTCCAGGNAAAGGGACGTATTGACGAACCAAAGCTATCAGTCGGGGAACATGAGCATCTCCCCTTCACCCATTGCGAGCCGAATGGACAATGCTGAAACGGTGGATGTCGATATCCTATATCACTAAAGAAGTGGATCTGATTCTTCCGTAGGAACAATGCCGCAGCTATACTGTGCACGGGAGCATCACCCCAACGCTACAAAGTAAAGATCACGTTGGTCAGTTGGTTGTGATGGTCGCGTCGAGTATCACCCAACGACGCAGTGATGAAGTTGAACGTCGAACACTCACTTCGTAATAGAAGCCACCTTTCGAATCGAGAAACTCGAAAAAAGCTTGATACGCATCTGAACGCCAGAAGTCCATGTCGGCGATTTCAAAGTTACTCCAAACTAATGAACAGATATGAATGATTGCCCGGGGAAGCGATATGGAGAATGGAGGCGGCGTACAGTGACAAAGGTTGTAAGTCAACCCTCCGTCGTCGGAGATGAATTCCATGGAGTTGTCGGGGGAGATGTGTTCGGGATGTTGTTGCATAAAATCTATACAACTGTCAAAACGAGAATCGAAGGTGTAGATGTATCAATCAATGAATCACCTCTGACGGCACTCCACAGCGTCGGGATGGTTGCTTGCCATTCCAACAATGATATTGTCCATCCTGATGACCGAATCAACAATCAACGGAACGCAAGAGCCGAAARGTGGCGTCTTCATCGGCGTCATGCGGGATTTGACATCGTAGCAAGTAAGCTTACCATAGACCTTATCGTTGTCTTGCATGTAGAGGAAGGGATCGTAGTCGGTGTCACARAAGTACGTTACATCCGGTCTGGTCCTCGGGAGTAAGCASGGATGACACGGATGNAAAAAANNNAGAACGGAAAGACTCACTCCACCCTGATCAACGAAAGCATATGAAAGCGAGACAGCAAATAGGTTTGAAACCGTGATGGGAGTGGAGCGAGGCGTTAGCAACGCACCTCCAGTAGTACCGGTACTTTTGGAGAAGCTCGTGTTGGAAGAAGAACTAGGGTCAGAAGGTCAGTGAGTAGACGCGGTGTGGGAGGCGAGGAAGGGCGAACGTACGCCAGAATTGAACCGGCACATATTACGATAACTGTGGAGAAGCAAGTTAGTGGTGGGAATGGTGACCCGGATGTAGGTGCTCACGGCACGCTATCTACGAGGTATCGATGCATCAGCGATGACAGGGAGTATGATGATGGGGAGCCGACGTACCAGCGTAGATAATTCCCTGACGAAGCATGGACGCTCGACCTTGCTCTGCAAGGGTGTCATTGATCCACTCTGGCTGCCCCCAGTGTTCGGTTGAAATTAAACCGAACTCGATAGGTGCATCGGTGAGAACACTGACGCGACTATAGGAGATGTAGGTGAGACAAAGGGTACGACGACGAATGAAACATAGGCAACACACGTCTTGAACTCGTCGGAGAAGGGCTGCTCATTCAGGAGGACCCATGGATAGTTGTACTTGTAGTTGAATCTGTCCTCGACGTGACGGATGCTGGAGACGACGCCTGCGAGGTCACTGTTCCGGGCAAGGAGCACGAGGGTAGCATTGGCGCGGCGCGGRGGAGTYGGYGTWGAGTTAGTCTGTTGTTGTAGTATTGGAAGGGGTAGMGAGAGGCCAGCATCTTCGCGGACAAGAGCAAAGATCAAGTGCAGCGCAAAGACTGTGGCRAGGACAGCGAGGATCAGACCAGAGGCTTGAGGGAGCATGGTGGCATGGTGCTGGATTTAGCAGAGCCGCTGCCATGGCTTTTATGTACTCGCAGCAAGGTTGTGGAGCGAGNNNTTANTATGAAACGCGCTAGASGCCCAATGCACACCCCTTCGGCGCTAAATGGGGATTGTCGGTTGGCTGACCTTTTTTCTTCTTTCCCAAGTTCCTTCATCCWCACCCGTCATGGCCTCCGCCGCCAACGACTCCATCTTCGACCCGTACGCGTCCTCAGCGCCGGTCGCCTCAAAGCCCTCGTACTGGATACCCTTGTCGCCCTTTACAGACATGTACGACCGCTTCTCCCAATGGCGCACCGACCTCGGCCTGCCTCACCCGGGAACCGTAGAGAACCTCCAAAAAGAGGTCAAAGGTACGTGCAGGCCTTTTTTCTTACCACTGTTCTAACACAGACTCACCGACACACTCACGAATTGCAGCCACGCATCTCTCAAACTTCATCTTCGATGGTGCTCGCGCAGACCTGACGAAAAGTCTTTCCATGAACCCGCTCTTCCAAGTCACACACTCCTTTGCTTTGGGCTCGCAAACAGCACCCTCGTCCTACAACTTTGGCGCCATATTTGCAAACCAAAACGTACGTTTTCCTCCGAACCGGAGACACGTCGCCCCCTCACACCATCCCCCAGATTTTCCTACAAGGTGGTGTCGACCATGATGGCAACGTCAATGCTCGTTTCAACCAAGGCTGGAGTGCGAGCAATGTCACAAAGTTCCAAGCTCAAGTACGTTTTTTCTTTTTCTCCAGCTCCTGACGCGCGTTTACCACGTCTTCCTCTAGTTTTCCCAGCAAGCTGGTCATAACATGATCCAAATGGAGCACGACTACACGGGTTCAGACTTCAGTTTGAACGCTAAAGCCCTCAACCCCTCACCAACTGACCTTACCGGCATCTACATCGGTAGCTACCTCCAATCCTTCACCAAAAATCTCGCCTTCGGTCTCGAAACGGTCCTGCAACGACCGTCGCCCGGCCTGTCAGAAGCGTCAACATCATTCTTGGCAAAATACACGGGCAGTGAGAAAAACTGGATAGCTACCGCTCAGATCCAGCCAGCCGGTATCGTTCAGGCTACGTATTGGCAGAAGCTCAGCGAAAAGGTGGAAGTTGCCGCCGATTTGCAGGTCCTTGCTTTGCCCACCCGTCGAGACGCCGTCACGACGCTTGGCGCGAAGTATGACCTTCGTCTGGCGACCTTCAAAGCTCAAGTGGATTCAACGGGCAAAGTCTCTGCACTGCTAGAGCAGAGATTTACCCCTGCGTTTGCCTTCTTGATTGCTGGAGAGATCGATCACTCCAAGGTGTGTTTCTTTGCTGACGGATTGTGTCGTGTTTTAATTTAATTTCTTCTCTTCAGAACGCTGCCAAAGTCGGTGTCGGTGTGATGATCGAGAGCTCCACGTTAACGCCCGAGGAGATGGGTCTACCTCCTCAGCCCTACGGTGCCATATAATGTTATATCTTAGACTTATTACGTGGATATTCGTGGTGTCTCTACCTAACAACCCCCATACCGATGATATAATTACGCTCTCTGCATGTGCTTTGATTTACACGGCTCGGGTACTTTCTGCTTTGTCAAAAGTTGCTTGTTTCATCCCACCCATTGACTTTGGCTTCTCTCACTCTCACTTACACGGTTGCACCCATGTCGCCATTGTTAGACGTTCGCGAATTGTCTTGCGTTCGGGAAGGGTCCCAACCAGTGTTCACTGATGTGAGCTTCTCGGTGCATGAGGGAGATGTCGTTGTCGTTCAAGGCAAGAGTGGATCGGGGAAATCGACGTTGCTCAAGTGTCTCGCTCATCTCAACTTGTATGACGGTGAAATTCTGTATCGCGGAAGGTTGGTTTGGATCACTCAGTCACAGTGTCATTCTGGAGTTGAAACCGATTATGTAGGACTCCGAGGAGCATCGGTATGCGTACTTCCTCCCACACAAGTGTCAACGGTACGCTTCACGTTTGAAATTTGAACTGTCGCAGGTATACCCGCGTACAGGACCAAAGTACTCTACATCCCTCAACGACCATCCCTACTTCCGGGCACGCCGCATGATTTCTTAGAAACTATCGGATCCTTTGGAGCGCGAAAGAGCACAGGGTCGAAGAAGGAAATCCTACAAGGACAGGCCGATCTGGAGGAAAGAGCGAAAGGTCTCGCGCGAGCATGGGGTGTTGATCCTGAACTGTGGAATCGGGATTGGTCGAATCTGAGTGGAGGGGAGGCGCAGCGGATTGCCCTTGCTGCGGGGCTTGGTTGCGATGCTGCGGAGGTGTTGCTATTGGACGGTTGGTCAATCTATCAGGCCCAGCGAAACCAGATGTTCTAACTAATCAATCACCATAGAACCGACGTCCGCACTCGATGCCGGGACGTCGCTGTTGGTGGAGAGATCGTTGAAACACGAAGTCGAGTCGAACGAGGCGACTCTACAGGCCATCATCTGGATCACGCATTCTGACGAACAAGGTGGTAGAGTCGGAACACGCTTCCTCCAGATTCTGCAGGGGATTTGCTCGGAGGATCGAATAGCAGACGAAGTGTAGCCCTTTTACCCCTAGTAGATAGGAGGCTCCTATGTCATGTGGCTAGAATGATCGTTGCCAGCATCGTCGACCCCGAAAGTCACTACGTAGCTCTTTATCACTGTGACATTTCCCAGGCTGGCCTTTTGCTTCATCTCCCTCCCATCCATCTTCCCTTCGTTTTCTCCACGCCAGCGGGCCAGAGCAGCAAAGATGATGACGCCCATGCGTTACGTCCTGCTCGTGCTCGTGCTCATCGTGAGTTACAGCCTGCCCATGTAGTCTGACGAGCATGTTTTTGACTGGTTTTGTGCGGATAGATTTCACTTCATTATATCCTCAGCTTCTCACATGAAGGCTACGGACGCGCAACCTCATTGTCGACGTTGAAGGACCAGTGGACGGGTGGTTCTGGTAAACCTCAACAAAACGGCATCCCAGAAGAGTACTACAGCTCTCCGAACAAAACGATTCATGACCGCAAGGCCAACGCGACGTTTGTCATTCTTGGTGAGCACGGTTGACCTCTTTGCTCTGGGACGTCGTTGTAATGCATGGTCCCCGTTCCCAGCCCGAAATAGCGACCTGAATGGTATCTCGAACAGTATGAAGCAGATGGAGGACCGATTCAACAAGGAGTACAACTACCCATACGTTTTTCTCAATGAACAACCGTTTTCTGAAGAGTTCAAGAGGTGAGTGAATGGCCTGTATTCTCTCGCTGCTCGTCTCATTACTGCGCATCACAGCCGTATAACGGAATTGACGGACGCGAAGGTTGAATTCGGGCTAATCCCCCATGACCATTGGTACCAACCAGCTTCGATTGATGAGGCCAGAGCTACTGCAGCCCGAAAGCAGATGGAGAAAGATCAGGTTATTTATGGAGGTAGGCACCCCCCTTCCACTGGTCACTTTGACGAGCTTAAAATTGTGAACTTCGCTTCTAGGAAGCGTTCCGTGAGTCTTTCATGCCCTATTCTTGGATTCTGTCAAACAACTATTCACCCATGCAACCCATAGTTATCGCAACATGTGCCGCTTCAACTCCGGGGTAAGACACCTTGCCACCTCATCACTGTACCTTGTTTCTCACCCCGTCGTGTCCTCATAGTTCTTCTGGAGACATGAACTCCTCGACAAGTACAAGTACTACTGGCGCATTGAGTACGTTGCTTTCATCTTTGTCGCAGTTTGTCACCTCAATGCCCTGTTAACACCACCAGGCCTGATGTTACCTTCTTCTGTGACATCCACTATGACCCCTTCTTGGTCATGCAGGATCAGAAGAAGGTGTACGGCTTCACTATCTCGCTTTACGAATACGAGGCAACTATTCCTACTCTTTGGAAGACCGTCAAAGGTTCGTTCATTCACGCCCATGCAATATGTGCTAGACAACCTNAAAAACGTCTTGCTCATATCTTCAGACTTCATCAACCATAACTCCGAATTAGTCGAACCCGACAATGCTATGGCTTTCCTGTCTGACGACGGCGGCGAGACGTACAACAGGTGTCACTGTCAGTCATCCGTCTCTTTCTGACCCAATGTCAATGACATTAACATAGCGTCATTACAGTCTGGAGTAACTTCGAGATTGGAGACCTTGACTTCTGGAGAGGAGAAGCGTATACGAAGTTCTTCGACTTTTTGGATGAGCAAGGTGGTTTCTATTATGAGGTATGTCGATGCGTAGCTTCACGAGTTGTCGATATACTGATCTTGCGTATAGCGATGGGGAGATGCCCCCGTTCACAGCATTGGAGCTGCGCTCTTTGCTAAGAAGGAACAGATACATTTCTTCAACGACATTGGTTACCGTCATAATCCATTCCAACATTGCCCTCAACAGCCAGCACACGCAAAAGGCAAGTGTTGGTGTGATCCCAAGGACAACTTCGGTACGTCCATCCACTTTCCACAATCATTTGCATCCCCTCAGTCATCATCTCAGATTATGAGTGGTATTCGTGCCTCAAAAGATACGACGGTCTCTTCAAGAAGTAATAGACATCAACCACCCTTCAAACGGCAGATGTAGTACTTATAGAGCTTGTGTCGTTTCCATGCTATTATTCGGCTTGTTTTGCTTGCTCGGACAATGTCTTTGTGTGAATTACTTATATTATACTCAGCTATGCATAACTCCGACGGACTAGTATCACCACGAATCCCATCACAGGATGGACTGAGAGTAGTATTGGTACTGCGAAGGAAACGTGAGACAGAATTTATGGGTGGTAGGGTCGACTTACAGAATCGTAGAGCCTTGTCCAGTTCGATCCGAGGGAGTTGTCGATGAGCCTTTCCACGTTCTCAGCCACCAGCGAGTGGGTCAGCGCAGGTTGGAACCTATCGCGAAGCTGCTGGGCGGTTTGCTCGCCAAAAGCTGCAAAACAGGGCAACGTTGAATCTGGGGAGAGTTCACGACCGTTAGCCACCAATCGAGAGAATACGACGTATAGTGATACCTTTCTGCATCAATTCAACGAGAGCTGGAGGGATCTTGGTGAACAAAAAGCACCCCGCAAGATTGCGGTGAACTCAACTGATTATTTCATCACAATGTTTCCTCGCTGCTTCGAAACCTTCGCGGAACAATCGTCTGAACTCCAAGAAAGGAGGCGCAGTCACACCTCCTAGAACTTCAACATACTCTGGGGGTAATTTGAATGGAGCAGCCTCGAAGCCAATGTTACCAGGAGAATTGGACAACATAAACCCAAAATCTATGTGAATCAAATGCCCATCCCTGTCAAGCAGGATGTTCCCGTTGTGACGATCCTTGATTTGTAGGAGATAAGTGACAACAGAGTATCCTTGTAGAAAATGTAAGCCAAGACGCGTATAGTAGCAGACATTCAACGTACCGGCAAGAGATTTTGCAAAATTGCGCTGCGCACGGGCGAACTTGGCCGAACTGGGGTCACCGTATGACTGCAACCTAATCAAAACTGTGCTTCCAATTTGTTATGGAGCTCAAAGCAACTAACCGATTTGAAGTGGTCGAACAGTGTTACGTGGCCAAAGCGACCTTCGGAAAGTCGTCTGGCGTATTCAGCCTTCTTAATGGAGTGGATCGAAACAGCATCCGTGATAGTCTCAACCAAACCCGATGAACCGCCAGTGATGAGGATCCTGAAGCTGATATGATTCAATGAAAAGGATGCCAAGGGGAGCCATGAAAGTGGGACTTACTAACGAACCCAACATTGGCAATTCTCCTCTTTCCATATTCGCTCGAACTGTTGGATCAACTGAACGGCAAGTTGTTCTTGACGAAGATCGCCGCCGGTCTTGACAATGACAGAAACACAGTCCCAATTTGCTATCAATGGGAATTAGACTAGGTGAACCGTGGGATGGGGTCCAAACGCATACCCAGATGGCCATAAGGCGAGCTATGTCGTATTCTGCTCTGAGAATGGATTAATGATAACGGACAAACAGAGACCGAAACAACTTACTTTCTTCGCAGACCAAGATTCACTGAAGACAACAGCAGACGGGTCAGCCTTGTTAAGCTCTCGCCTGATGATGCTTTCATCTTCTGCGGACTTGGTCGAACCACTGATGTCCATTTGGAGCATGTCTTGAGGGTCTCCCCGCATTCGTGCCATTCGCTCCTCCTCCAGGGCAATCATCTCCTTCATTATGCGTTCCCGAATGGCAGCAGCTTCTGACGGTTGTAGTCGCATTCTCGTCATAGTCTGTTGATGATCTGACGGTGAATTGAGGTTAGGTGACTGGGTCGGTTGAGGCTGGTCTAACAACCATCGTGAACCAGGCAACCATCGTAAAGGTCCATCTGAGGGCGGGGCTGAACTTCCAGGCGTTGAGAGCGGAGCAACTGGCTCCCGGACAAGGTTTGCATTGAGCTGCGCTAACATCACTGCAGCCGTGCGCATCCGTTCAGAGTAATCGTCCAAAGACAGAAGTGGCTGTGCTTGTATTGATGGAACGACGGGAGTAGGGAGGGGAGAAGGAGGACCAGGGGGATTAGGAGTTATGTGTAGGGCGGGACGCCCAGCCGCGAAGGTGTTCTGCGAGATTGCTGGGGTGGCGGGGAGGGAGCTTACGCGTGACCAGGTGGCCATGTCCAACTCCTTGTTCTTTGGAGCTGGTGGAAGAACGATCGTGTCGGAGAGGTCTAGTGGAAGAGAGCGCAAATCAGCAGTGCCGTATAATTGTTCGACGAGGTCAAGCTCTTCATCGGGAGAGGCATCTGGAGAAGATGGCGGACGGTCGTGGATAGGTGCAGTGCCCATAGGGCCAAGTGCATCCACGTCTGCTTCCAGGTTGGGGTCGGGGGATACACTAAACCTTGTCGTTTGAGGCGCCCGGGTATTGAAAGGAATGAGGTCTTTGGATCCACCTTTCCTCTCGTCTTCCTTGATCACAATCTTCCTCAGAACGTCCTTATTACTCCTCTTGGATGGATCGAAATCCAAGTCCTCATGTAATATCTCGATTAAGAGAAGGTAGGGCGCTCTCTCGGCAGAGTTGAGTACGACTGTTTCGCCAGGAGGTATACGAACGATGCGATGGTGTGGTTGAGAAGAGTTTCGTTCACCCGGGGTATCAGAGGACGAGCACCACATGGGCATGCATACCTATTCAAGTATGGGACGAGTACTCTGAGCCATCGAAGAAAAGAATATACCTCAGCAGGTAATTTATGATTTAATGCGGTCAATTCAGCTCGTAGGGCGCTTACACGAGCGGGCTTGGGGATGACCAGCAACCGATTGGATATATTTTCCAATGTTAGTATAAATTGGACCTAAAACAGAGATAAGTGTGTCGGACAACAGATCTGAACACGTACCCACCTCAGACCGGCAAAAATGGCTCCGGAGAAGGTAAGATTGAGTAGGTACATCGTAACTCTGTAACAAAGTATCACCGTGGCCATGAGGAGTTGAACGTGAAGGTTGTATTTGTGAAATAGAAGGCGAGGACTGGTAAGGCGCCTTGACTAGCGATGGTGTCATTTCAGCTTCTGCGAGACCGAGGGGGTCTTCGGAGAAACGAGATTGTTTAAGATCACCGAGGAGATGGAGAGGGAGTGCTGGAGTTGTCTGGGCAGCGCTTATGGTTTTCCGATGTGGGAGTGGCTTGGGTTTCTCCGAATATTTGTCTGCTATGATGATGCCCAACCCGACGGCTTCGCCATCCGGCTGAGCGGGACTGTCGAGGTCGTCATCATCGGGATCAACGCCGGAGACATCTTCGACGGAGAGAGCAGATAAAGGTTGGCGGGTCTCATCCTGATTTGAGAGTGTCGACATAGGCTCCCGATCGTGCTCTGTACGTCCTTGTTCGATTGCAACCTCGCCCATGATCTGGGTTAAGACAGGCATCGCCGGTACACCAGCGAGAACGACGCCGATTCCTACGAAAGCAGGTTCAATGTTTGGCCGTATTCTTCTTCTTCGGAATCGAGACTGGAAAGGAAGTTGTATAGAAACGTAAGGCGTGGTTGCAGGCGGCGGAAGGTCACCGAATATGATTTCGTGACAACGATGGAGAACCCGTTGGCATATCAGGAATGATTGGCTATCATGGCGAGATACAGCCAAGTCTTTGAGAGCTGCTTGCATGAACCATAAGGTCTGTGAATGTATGAGCACTTCGCGACCTATTAGATAGACGATGACGCACCAGAAGAGCGATGTGGGTGGACTTTTGCGATGTTTCGACAACGAAAGCCTCAAGTGCACGCGACTTTGTTGTTCTGGTGACCAAAAGATGGCTAAACATCACTCAGGATCAGGCATGAAGCGTGCTAGGATGAGAAAGCAGGTATGCACCAGATGAATCCCCATACATCCCGCAATTGTTGCGTATCGAATTCTCTGAGCCTGCGCGTTATGTAGTACGTGATTCCGATGTTATCAGCATACTGGCTCAGATACTGCAAGGCGACGTGGACGGAGAAGAAGGAGGGAGAGAGGAAGAGGCGCAATAGGAGGGCATGGGACATGAAGAGGTCTAACGGACGTCGATCACTCGAGGGCGCCTATTCCAAAGTGTCCACATACCTCATTTGGTAACTCACACGTCGACCGCNTACCACCATCGTCATCATGAGGCTCTTCGCCCTCCTCCCCTTCGCTGCCTTGGCCTATGCTGCCTCAAGGGACACTCACCAGCAACTCGTCGACCTCGCCGCCGCTGGCAATGGTCTCATCAAGCTGGACCCAAAAACATTCGAACTACTCACGTCGGCCAAGCGCAATTGGTCCGCTTCCATCCAGTTTACTGCCATGGACGCGAAGCGCAGATGTGCACCGTGCAAGTGAGCAAGTTTGTAGATTGTAGAGGCTTTCCCGACTTACTTGTCGTGTCTAAGGGAATTTGACCCATCATTTAACGCTGTAGCGAAAGCATGGTCAACCGTGCCAAAAGAACAGCGCGACCAACACTTCTTCGGAACCCTGGACTTTGATAATGGTCAAACTACGTTCCAAAGGGTATGTGTATTTCTTGTACCATCTTTCGGCGCTCTGAAATTCGCTCTGCAGCTTGGTCTCGCATCCGCACCGCTGGTATATGTCTACCCGCCCTCCGAGGGCGCTCGCCAACTTCCCAGTGGCCGAACCACGCCATCGAAATACGACTTCTCTAAGTAATACTTCCTCTAGTGGCTTCCCCTTCTACATGCTGAACTCAAGAATAGCGGATTCGAACCTGCACCTCTCGCTGAACATCTCTCTAATCACACGCCCGTTCCCATTCCCTACAAGGCTCCCTTCGATTGGGCAAAATGGGGGACTGTTTCAATGGGTGTTATTTCGCTCATTCTCTCTTTACGCTTCGTTGCTCCCATCCTTCAAAGTCGTTGGACGTGGGCTCTGGGCAGCATTCTCACCATCTTGACGATGGTCTCAGGTTTCATGTTCACCCGTATCAGAGGCTCTCCCTTTACCGCGGGTAACGGTCAATGGATTGCAGCTGGCTATCAAAATCAATACGGTCAGGAAGTGCAAGTTATCGCTATGATATGTATGTGGTCGCATGTCTTACGTTTCTGCCATGAGTCTAACAACCTTCCCAGACGGAATATTATCAGCTACCTTCATCCTTCTCATCGTACAAATACCCAAGCAGACATCCCCAGCACGCCAGAGGCTCCAAATATACGCCTTCACCGTGGCTACTGTGCTGATTTACTCCATTCTCATCACAGTCTTCCGTGTCAAAAATAGAGGTGCGATTCTTCCCTTGCATGAAGTTACCACTGTCTAATCTCCTTCTGTTAGGATACCCTTTCAAGCTGTTGTTCTAGGATACCCTCTGTTCTAGACTATGTAGAGGAATCAAAAAGTCCCATTAAATTTGACCCTATCTGAGGCAACATGATACTTTATGTAGAATAAATTATACAGGATGAAGGTAGGATGAGTGTCTATGCGCCCTCGGTTTGGAACACGTCCACATATCGACTACGTATGTTGCGCTTAGTCGCCTGAGACTTAGGTCTTGCAGGTGGGGGTGGCCCGCCGTTTACTGACGACCGTAGTCCAGTTGGTGTACTAGGAGCAGATTCGGCGGGCGGTGGTGCGAGATTGGACCGGACGCGCATAACCGTTTTGCTGGGTGGCGACGTACTCAAATCGATCGCAGAGGCAGCCCGAGGCGGAGGTCCGTTGGAAGCTGCCATACCCGGAGATGCTGTCCGTGCCCTAGAAGGCGGGGGAGGGGGAGTTGCGGGCTTCACTTCGGCGGCAGCACCAGCCTTCTTGTTGACCCAGCGTTTCTGCTCAGGATCATAATAGAAAGAGTTCTCTTCTCCAAGGTTCGCTTTGATAGGTCCAGGCTTGTCACTTTTATTCCACCATCGACTCAGCCAAGAACCAGTTGCAGCGGGAGGTTCAGTGCCTGTGAAAGGTTTGTCAATCACTCAGGGGTCAAAGTGAAAGGATCTCTTACTTGATTTTTGAGGTTCAGCCGGTTTGGACGAAACCTCAGCAGCCGGACGTGTCTCTTCGGCCTTGGCCTCCTTTTTAGCACGAGAGTTACCAAGGCCCAGGTCGTCATCATCCTCATCCTTCGCTTGGGGTTGGTAAGAAGAATGACTTGGTGGCGGGGTATCAAAGGACGGTGGGTTCATTGGCGAGATAAACCCGTCTGTCGTTCCAGTGAAGGGAGCATCCACTTTCATGAATGTCATAGCCGTAGGCATTTGGTTTGCGGTGGTACGACCATGGGACGACGCACCCCACCAGCCAGCTTCCTGAGCGTCATCTCCATCCTCAGAGGGCCGAGGTGTTACAAGGTCTGAATCAGCACTATTGGGACCCGTGGTGTAGCCATTCTGGCAAGTCGATATGAACGGGGAGGTTTGGAAGGATGATGTTCCAGCGGCACTGGCCGAGGCGATCCGAGGGACAGGCGATGGCTTTCGTCGAATGTAATCCATGGCTGAGGATGCTCGATCGATTGGAGCATGGCCATTGGTCGCATTGTGTGGATAGGAAGGTAACGGCTGTGGCGAAGATCGAGCTGAGGGGGTAGCAGAGGAAATCGAACTATAATGAGAGAATGGACCGCCGTAAACTTGTGAGTCCATCTTTGAATCCGCGCTCGGACTTGTAGACTCGGCATCGCCAGTGACAAGCTTGGTGAAACGTCCCTCAAGCCAACCTCCGATGGAATCAAGGCTGGGTTTGCTCAACTTCGATCCAATCCAAGACCCAGATTTGTCAACATTGGGGGAGCCTGTTATGCGATCGGCCAGGCTTCGAAGCTGCTCCATGAACGGTGCAGTGAAGTAAGGAGAACCGCGACCACCAAGAGCGGCTGTGATCGCTTCACAATAACTATGCCCTTCCATTAATTTAAGTCATAAGGTGCGATGCAAGATACACACCGATTTGCCATTTGAACGTGACCAAGTTCAAGGAGCGAGAGGGCGTGAACAAGACGGTACGCTTGCAGATGTGGGAAGCCAGGGAAGGGTTCTTGACCTTTAGTAGGAGTGGAAAGGGCAAGTGCAAACTCGAAGATCTCGGTAAAGATGATAGGATCAAGATCTTTAGTAAAGTTTGGCCAGGAACTAGGACTCCTTCCACCCAGAAGGATAATGCGAGCGGAGGGATTCCCAATACCGCCGACGGGCGAAGTTTGGGGAGACAACAGATAACTGATTGTAACGGGTCAGAAGAGGAATCAAGAAAAGAATTTGGGCACATACCAGACATGCGCAGCTTCTATCCAGTGATTGGAAGCAAGTTGATCTCCTAGAGCCGTCAAAGCGGACGAGACTTCTGGAGTCATTGGGTTCACGAGCATCATCGCGACCATCTCTGGCCATGCCGACAAAGTCTCCGCGGAAAGGGGATAAGTTGACACGGGGGAATTGAAATTTGGGGTGAGGGGCGTAGGAGTGTTTGGGTTTAGATGTGGAATGGAGAGACTAGGCTTCATATTCCCAAGTCGAGTGACTGGACTCAATTCCTGAACTAGCGGACACGTGAGCCGACAGAATGCGGGATTGTTCAAGAGACGTACCTGCAGCCGCGCCCTGACCAGAAAATAGACTGTATGCAAGTCTTAGACTGTCCCTTCCAGAACCCGTCGATGACTGCGTAGTAGAGTTGACGGAACTGAATCCCAGCTCAACCTTCAAAAACTCATTGACAGCCTCTTTCCACGATTCCTTATCAATTCCGCTGGCGATGACAAGAGCATGACCCCAAAGTTTTTCATCAAGAGCATAGTGATAAGCTTGCTTGCGCTCGCCGCGAACCAGGAACTCTTGGATCTTGTCTAGAGCAGACGCACGGAGGTGAGTCGTCGCAATAGGCATTTCTCTCGGATCTGGTACCGAGGATAGGCCCAACCCGACTATATGGGCTGCGTCGGAAGGTGCTGCATCTTCTGTGTGTGGCACTAGCGCAGCACGCACTGCAGAATCAATTTGAGGACTGAGGACGAATTAGTGCTGTCGACCAATTAACTTGAACTATCTGACTCACCTGCCGGTTAGCTTACCATCATTGTCCACCAAGATTTTGAGTAACTTAGTCAATATGAGTTTGCCTTCCTCCTTTGGCCTTTCACTACTACCGGTGGGAAGATAACCAAGACCCCGTGCAATTTCTTCCGCCCGATCCTCCAGATACTTCTTGATCCCAGCTTTCTTGTTTTTCGTCTGCGTGGTAGCTCCAGTACGCACCAGGCTAGTTGTAGGGGTGCCAGGGTCGGAAAACAGGGGCCCAGGGAAAGCGGCAGAGGACGAAGCCAGTGCAGATGCAGGTATCAACTTGTGTAAGACGCGAATGTGGACGCCGGTGGAGTTTCGAGCGGAAAGCGCGACGTCAAAGCCAGTATGAAGGGTATCAGCACCATGGAAGCAAGTAACGAACTTTCCACCAAACCCGAAACTAAATATCGGTGCTTTGGCGGAAGTGCGTCCCAATGGATCGTTGCTTCCAAGGAGTGATGGTGAAGGTGCGTACAGGGTCTGACTTGATTTGACCGTCAGATCTTGCTCCCCGAAGCTAGGTGGTGTGTAGGTTGAAGTGGCCGAGGAATGGGGAATCGAATCGTTCGCAGAGTATAGACCGAATTGAGGGGAACCATAGACTGACTCGTGGGCGGGATATGCAGATCGGACATTAGCCTTGGGCGGAGCATATACGTCCTCAGGCGAGTAAGCTGAACCATTGGACATGGAACGAAGACGGGCCTCCGGGGTGTCATTAGGCAATACTTGTGGTGGCGTATAATTTGGCTGAGGAATCAGCGTGCCGTTGACATGCGCCCCGCTGGGGGCGAAACTATCGAGAGCAGGAGAGCGAGAAACGGGTGGCGCGTATGTCATTGAAGCCGGTGAAGCGGTTCTGTGGTTTACCAGGGGACTATAAGCTCTCTGAGATATTGGAGATGAAGTTCTCTGTAAAATGCTCTGGCCATTAGGTTCGGATGTGGATGTTCCTTTAGGAAGGTCAAACGATGACTTCCGGAAATGAGAGTGAGCTTGAAGGGGGCCCCGGGAACCAGGCCGTGGTAGGGCTGATACGCCCAGCGAAGGGGAGTAAGGTTGGGTGGGTGAAACAACGTCACCATTCACATGCGCATGCGCATCCGCGCCATAGACATTCTCGCTGGGACGTGCCAACGTGGGCGGGGCGGTGGGCGGAGACCTACTGTATGAGCCGCCATTGACGAGCGGAGGACTATGTGCAACAGTCGAGGAGTCTTGGGGCGCGGGAGTATATGGATCGTACGTTGAAGGCTGGTTGATCGTCATTGAACCCGTTTGTGGTCCGTAAAGACTAGCTAACGCGTCGCGTGTGCCCGGAAGCCCATCTACGGGTGGCGATTTTTGCTGCAGTCGGGGTGGTGGATCTGCGTAGCGTCCGTAGANGGGAATCGCCTGCGCCCGTGGGAGGCGAAGCAACTGCTGCTGGCGTAGCATACGTTGGGTGTCCCGCATGGTGTGAGGTGGTCGTAAAAGGGCTGCTCACGCCACCACCATAATTACCGTTGTATAGCGACGCTTGAGAAGTGGTGGGCCTAGAATTCGCTCGGCGGGATGTAGTGGGAAAGGGAGGGTCGTAGGCATTGGAAACTTTTGGCCGTGATAAAGGTACCTTGGGGGCCGGGGGAGGTGGTATCGAAGGCTGTTCTGGCAAGCCATAGGTATGAGTTTGGTGGGTTGAATAGGTTGACGCATAGTGGGTGGAAGGGTCACTGTGTTGAATGTTCTGAACTGGGGCGAGGGGAATACTGGCCATGTGCGAATGAGTAGGTTGGTTCACTGAGGTCGTAGCAGACGGAGCATAAGGATCATATGAAGCGGACGGTTCAGCGGGTGCATTGGAGTACGGCGCATAAGGATCATAGGCATGTGGGGCCTCGTAGGTGTTTCCATTGGCATGAACTTTTACAAGTTGTTAGCACCACTGACATTGTAGTAAAATGGCGCACGACGTACCATTTGCGTGGTAGCTAGACGTCTGCTCGTTCGACGCAGCCTCATATGTATTCGGCCAGCTCTGGTTGTAAGCCTGGTCATACCCTGCAGTTCCTCCCATGGCCGAACCCACCGGGGCGTTCAAAGAGTCTTCCGGAAAGGCAGAGTAACGACTGGTATCCTCGTGGTGGTTGCTTGGTATAGCATGTGCGTCAGAGTGCTGCTGGCCAAAAGTCTGATCCCATGCAGCAGGACCAGGCGCAGACGGCGCGCTGCCGTTCACAGGTGCTTGTGCGGTGTCTTCGCCGAGGCCAAGGGAAGCAAACGGGTCCGACGTCGAGTCGTCCGAGCCAAAAAGCGAGGCAGCTGCTTCAACGTTGGTCATGGTTCGGCGTCGAAGTGGTCGAGCCGTATGGACTACGTAGGCGTTATGACCGAGGCTATTTGGCCGCCTTTGCGTTTGGGTCTCCACGTCAGGATTTTCCCACCAAGTCACGACATACCAAGTTAAATGAAACGATCCCTCTCGATGCCTATCTCAATGCTCTTTGTGCTCTGGGGGTGACCATGATCCATGATATGTATACCGCGGGGCCGCGCAAATGATAGGCAATCCAGAAGGGACAACTATGGAGGATCCTATCTAATGTGAAAAGTGTAACGACTGTATGTACGTAGTATATGCGAAAGACCAACGGAAGCACTGTAAAAAGAATCCAAAGCTAAGCTATAGTAGTAGGGAAGGTATTACCAGGGGTGAATGAACACAGAGCAGGTGGAAAGCATTACGAGTCCATGCTGAGAATAGCTTAAGGATGGATGGGTAGGGAAGGGGGGCATTGCAGGAGTGAATAGAAAAAAGAATACGATACCTAAAAGTGACGAAGACAAGATATGTAGAGTGTCGAATGCAGCAACACCAATTATGACGGGGGAGGGTGCACTGGTTCGGAAACAGGAGCATGATACTTTTCGAGTAAGCGTTCAACTGTGTAAGGAAGGAGGTGTGAGTCCATAGGTGAGAACGGTCATGATGATGGTGAACAAAAGTGCTCACTAGCTAGGAGGTGCTTGTTGTACGCATTGGACACGCGGCGCATACTGGTGAGTTGGGGCTTGACGGCATTAAAGAGTTCGTCCTTCTGTTCACCTTCAGCCACAGTCATAGCACGCTGAAGGACATAATCTGGCGGAGATGTATATCAACAAATCTCCATTCAACTGTGAAACACAAAACGTACTTCCGAACTGGTCCTTCATCATGATGACGACCGGATTGCTTCCATCAGCCTTCACCGTCAGAATTTCGTCAATCAGGGCGCGCCGGTTTTCGGGACTTGCGCAAACGAGTGCCTTCTCAACCACATTCGACGCGAATTTGTGCCGTGACATAGTCAACAACTGGCCACGCAGCTTGCTTGTAACGAGGGCCCGGTCTTGCGGCTGACCATGCTCAAGGACGAATTGGATAACATAATTCTGGGGGGAGAATCGTAAAAGGAGAACGCGATGATAGAACTGAATGACCTACACCAAACTGGTCTTGCATCAGATTGATGATATATTTATGCAGCTCCTCAATGATCGGGTGGCTCAGGGCAGGGGGTAAATGTTCAAGACACCGCTGGAGAACGCGACAACCGTAGGCGTGTGTTGACAATTCGAAAACAGCGCCGCGGAAAGTTTCGACGAAAGCCAACCTCTCGGGAGCAACCCTTTCGATGATCTTCTGTATGACCTGCAAAACATGTTTAGCCTAACGAGAACGAAGGAATAACCCCACTACTCACATGGTTACCATTAGCATCTTTGACACACCTGAGCACGTGAGGCTCAATCTCCTTGACTATGGAGGATTGCTGATCGGGGGTTATGTACTCGATGGCCTACGAATTGTGTCAGCCAATGAGGCTCAGAGAATATGAAAGAGGAAACACACCCGTTGGACAACACGGCAGCCGTACATGTGAAGCGACAAGGTGAGGATATGTCCTTCCATGGCCGTCACAAGGACAGTACGTTGAGCGGCAGTGCCATGTTCCAGTAGCTTTTGAATAACCTAATTGACGGTGAATTGTGGAACGTCTGTTAAGGAGGATCAACTAAACTCACATAATTACCAAACACATCTGACACCAGTCCGATGATATGCCCTGGGACAATTTCGTCGAATATCCGCTGCTTCTCCTCAACGGACGCCGTCTCGAGTTTCTGCTGAATGAAACGCGACCCATGTTGATCACCACTGAATTCCACAGCGTAACCGTATATATCCTGAAAGTCGTTGATTGTTAATTCTGGCAACACACAAGAAAATGGAAGGGCTTTTCTCACTTTGAGTTCCCATTTCCTCGATCTATTGGCACGGAAATCCTCAAGGCGGGCGCTGCGCAAACCCAGCACCTGAGGAGTCTCTCCGAATCGAGCAGCGCGCATGTGCCCTGACGCAAAATACTGCATTGCTTGGGGAAGATACACGGGCGCGCCAGGTGCGACTAGAGGGACTTGTCCTCCGTAGTCCATTAACGCGTTGTACGTTGGAAGCACCGGGGAAGGAGACTTGTGAGTGTTATACATCATGCCTTGGGGTTGGAGATGGGGCTGATGCGCGACGTACTATGTTGTCTTAGCTAAATATACGGAAGGAACAAAGGGACTTACACGGTCCTGCTTCTTTGAAGGGGCTGCGTTGACAGGTGCTTGAGCGTTCATTGGCGATGACGGGGGATACACGACAGCAGGGGGTGCGTAGTAAAATTGAGAGGTAGGACGCGGCGCGCCAGGGAAGTCATAGTAAACAGCCGAGGCCTGACGATGATCGGGGTGGACAGATTGAGAGGGATACATTGTCGAAGCCGACGAGCCGCCTGCCACCGGGGATAAGAAAGCAGAAGGATCGAGAGGATTCCGATACATGTCAAATCCGAGAGGATACTCGCCGTACGACTCGCGTGGCAAGGCAGGATTTGCGTAGTAACCGAAATCTGCGGTGGGCTGGGGGTAGGAGCCATAGGTTGGTCGAAGGTGGGGGACGGGGGGGCCGCGCATCTGCGCATTGCCCGGACTGGTCGAGGTCTGCGCAGGATTTCCTTGCTGTTGGTTCTGAAGGTCGTCTTCGACGGCCATGCCCCGGAACGCCATGGAAAGGTCAGAGTCGGTGGTGTTCAGTGAATGTTGTTGGGAAGGTTCATAGCCAACTGCGGTAGCATTTGGTATGTTGCTAGCTGTTGGAAAAGGCACAGAAGCATACGGATGAGCTGGAGACCCTGAAGATGCAAAACGCTGTGGATTGGTCTCCTTGCTGAGAGCGCCATCGTACTGAGCGAATTGCCCGCTCTTAGACCCTGCGGATCGGTCGCCCTGGCAGCGGAGTGAATTTAAAGTAAAGAAATTTTTGAATAATAGGACATACAGTTCTGTTTCCAGAAAAAGAGGACACATTAGTCTGACGTTGCCTTGCTTGGTGCAAGTTCAGCGAATCCTTCAGGGTTGAAAAAGATTAGAGTCCCCGAATATAGTTGAGTATAGGTCAAAAACATACCAAGCTTGAGAAGTCCTTCCGCTGAGGGCTTACGTTGTTTTCCTCCCATGTCGCACTGGAAGACCGAGCTACCGTCCAACTCTCGCCCATCCCCGCACGATAGCCGCCCTCGCCTTGAGGCACTTCAGTTACGCTGGTCGCAGAAGAGACGGACGCATTTCTCCTTGAGGAATTCGAGCCCCAGACCTTATGACACGGAGATGGAGCGGACGAAGATGAGCTGGTTTGAGCTTACTCACCTCCCAACCCGCGTTCAGCCCTTTCATACCACTCGAACCAGTCATTGCAACACCAAGCATGTTACTTGCGTTAGTTGGGGTGAGTTTTCTCTGCGAAGAGGCCTATGAGATGAAATGAGCCACCATGGGCGTGAGGAAATGAAAGGTGCCCTACAGAGATGCCCGGTGAGCTGGTTCCGGATCGGATACCAGAATGGCTAGAAGAACCAGACGGCTTGCGAGATGAATCACTTTGGATATGTGAGGCCATTTGCACAATGATTAGGGTTGTCGTGTAGGGCGCTGCGTGGCTGGTATAATGTAGGCAGGGATAGGAATAGTATTTGAATAGTGTGGATTAATATAGAGCTACAGTCGCAAGCATCAGTTTCATGAAAGAGTACTCTCGACGGAGAAGAACTTACGATACGAGAGCCAGCAAGAAAACCACAAAGAAAAGCGAACACTCAAGCTGAGTGGCGACAAAAGGCGGAGACGACCGTGGAGATGGGGGTTGCGGTTGAAAGAGGTTCCCAAGAGGTCGACTGGGGGGAAGTGGTCACGGGCTGACGCGCCGCCGTCGCGTTGTGGAGATCAGGGAAGAGTGTCAGAAAGGGTGTTCGCCTTCGATGAATTCGGGTATTATTTTTGTGATATTTTTTGTGTAAAATGGTGGATTTGGTTCCGTTGGGTATACGCGTCGGGCCCTGAGGAGGCTTTGATTGGGAAGGAGTTAATAGCTCCGTGTGCCACTAGCAAGGGTGCACCAGACTTACCTAGTTTATTACGACGAGATCTAGTAACCGCGCTTGGCCGTCAAGTTAAGAAACGGCACATTGGTCATAGGTGTAGCGACCGCAAGCATATCGGCCGTCGATGTGAAGTGGCTAAGGTTGCAACCTTGTCTCTGGCTTCTCTGGCTTCTTCGGGTTCCAGAGTGCACGTCTTCCTCCACTCAGCGCGTTGCTTCTCGACTCGGGCTTGCGTTCACATCAAGGGCGCATCATTTCAGCATGATGTAATCAATATCAAGTTCCTAGGCGGACTGTCAATTCTTCCGGTTCCGTTTCGACGCGGAGACCAACTTGGCCCAGGTTCCCCGACTGACGGAACCAAATGTTGGTGAGAAATGTCCTCAAGATCTCCGCAGATTTCAATTTCCACTCTCTCCACACACCCTTGCTTTATCCTCACACACCAGCTCACTGGCGTTCAATTTACTGCCATTGATTTACTCAGCCTCCTGCCTGGGACCTACGTAACTTCCACCCATTGAGCCCACACCATCCGGGGCGAGGTCCCGAGTCTTTGGTTCAATTATCAGGACCATATTGACCTCGCCGCGGTACTTAGCTAAGAGACGATCGGTGCAAATCTCGAGCAATTTTTTTTTTCCTGCGTATGTATCCCTTGATGGAAGAGATACAGATTCAATACCGATGCTCAGGCAGCTCAGCCACCATCGAACATTGACCAACACGATAACCACGCCTCCACTGTCCAGTGTTCGCATGATGTGCGTATACCTACATAATGTTTAGATCAGAGCTACCGTGCCATGCGTTTGTATTACAGTGAGGATAATATGGCGGATATGCGAGGGTATATTGATAAAGTACTAGAAGGGAGATATCACCCCCCAAAGGGTCGACCAGCCTACCTGCATCTAAAGAGCGGAAAATGATTGTGTCCTCATCGAGAATTGAAGAACCAAGAAGCTCGCTTCGCTGATTTACATACAGGAATTGTCAGCGAACGCAACCGACGACCAGTGAAAAAACGAGCTTACCAGCCCTAATAATTGAATGAACGCCGAAAGTGCGTGTCAATCCCTTTAGCGAACATTCCCGACCGGCCTTCGCGAAAAAACTTACCCGGTTTCTTCTTGTAGCCGTGCCAATGGGTTGGCAGATGGGGCACCTCCGCCAGCAATGGGGGATGGTGCGTTGCTCGGTGCACCCCCACCTCCCCGCAGTGGCTTCTGGATCCGCCCAAAGCCTAGTGGCGACGCAGTCGCTACTTTGGCCGCTACGACGAGATCATTGACAAAGATCGTTTGAGTAGACGGGAAGAATTACCTCTCGCTTGCTCCAATCTTTGCTTGACGGCTTCTAGTTGCTGTTCAAATCGTTGATTCTGGATTGACAGCCTTCGGTCGGCATCTTGCAACAGAGATTCAAGATTCTGTATTCTCTCATTGCGTGCAAGCAGCTTGCGTTCTGCAATGCCAGCTTCTTTCTTGAGCGCCGAGTTCTGATCGACAAGCTACATTCGTAGACGTTAGTCAGAGAAATGATGTGGGTGGGCGGTGAATATGGCACCTGTTTCTGGACGAGCGTGAGCTGCTCAAGGTTCCGTTCGAGGAAAGCCATCTTCTTCTGTTGAGCTTTGCTGTTACTGTTACGAATAACATTGTTGTATTGCTCTTTGATCTCGTCCAGTTGAATTTCGAGCTCCACGACCTGTCATGGAACCAAGTTAGCTTACGTGGGTCAAAATGCAGATAGATTCCTGTTGTGAGACCGACCTTCTCACAACGATTCTGTAAGTCACGCATGAGAGACTTCTTGACTCCATCGAACTCGGCCAGCTGAACGTTGATGGCTTTGCGTGTCCGTTCAAGATCTTGTGCACTTTCCGCGAGGTTCTTACCGCCTTCAATGCCCGCGGATGTCACTGCAAACGCACGCTGAATTCGCAAATAGAAGATGGTTACCGGAGGCGCAGGAAAGGTGGGGCCAATACAACTTACTTTAAGCTCTTCGTTCACGCTCTTTAGGCTTTCTACACTGGCGTTCAAGCTTCGAATTTCGTTTACCCTCATTTCCAGCTGAGCTTTCAAGTCAGTCACTTCCATTTGATGGGCATCCCGCTTCGCGGCGTATTGAGCCTCAAGTTTAACCTACATGGATTGCAACAGATCAGTGGCGATAAGTATAGACGGGAGCATCCTATTACCTTGAGGTCGGCCATCGACTCAGCAACGTCAACATCGCTTGTCTCTTCATCGTGTATAGTTTTCTCTGTACGATGTGGGTGTTAGACACTGAAGCACAGGAGGATCGGAAAAGAACATACCGAGCAACTCCTCATACTCAGTCTCAAGAGTCAATACACGAGCTTCCAGCTCATCCCTCCTTCGAGCAATGATCTCATTCTCCTCTTGACTCTGCCTGAGCCTATCGACTGTTTCTCTCATCAAGCTCTGGCCTTCCGCTAATTGCCTCCGAACAGCCGTCAGATCCTCGGATGTAAGGGTTTCCCCAGAGTCGATGTTATCGAGCTTCGCCATGATGGCGCGTAATTGCTCATCCTTCTCTGAAAACGCTCCTTGCTGGGAAAATCCAAATACATTAGACTGTAGTTTTGTGGACAAGCAAGCGTACTCACTGCATCGAACTTCGCCATCATGAGCGCCATCTTCTCCTGCTTCTTCTTCTCTTTGTCTTCCAGTGACGCGTCTTTATGTGTAGCGCGGAGGGCGGATATTTGGTTTCGTAGTTCTTCGAGCTCATTCTTCGCGTCCTGATTCTGTTCTTTCAGGATGTCGACGGTAATTACAGCTTCCTTGTTGTCATAGTCTAGACGCTCAACTTGGAGTCTGAGTTCGTTGAGTGAGCTCGACATCGCTTTGTTTTCCTTCAAAATAATTAGAAAGGGCACGAAAAGTATCAGACGAAGGCTTACCTTGCTAACGGATGCCTCTTGCTCCTTCAAGAATGCTAGCTCTTCTCTCAGCTCCTTGACAATCTTCTCCGCCGCGACGAGCGCACTCTCCTTCTCAGCGAGTGAATCACTCAATTCATTCTCTCTCTTGANGGAACTCTTCCCGCTCATCCTTGTCTAACCCGATCACAGTGGGAGTCTGTGGTCGACTATCGAGATTCAAATCACTCTTAGCCAAACCTTCAATGGCAGGGTTGACAGGAGTTTGACTGCGAGGGCTGGAAACAGTCGTTGAGGGCGTAGAGGAAGGTGCTGTCTTCTTGGGAGCAGCGCCGGGGGCACCGGCTTTGCCTAGAGAAGCCCACTCAGATTGATCAACGGTACCCCCGGCGCGCCATATAGCAACCTCTGCCTCCAGAGCAGCGATATATTTCTGATATGAGGCATTGGCCACGTTGGCTTTGGTCAAGAGGTTCTTGAGTTCCGCGGGTGAAAGTTCGGCATTGACGCGAGCAGTGTTCTTGATAGATTTAGCACGGATACCGAAACGTAGAGTCGAGAGGGTCTCAGCTTCGTTGTAAGACGAGGGCGAGCAATTGATGATGAGTGTCGTTCGTGAGTTTCCACCCAACGACTCTTGGAGAATACGCGTCAGCTTTGAGTCACGGTACGGAATGTGCTTCGCCTGCGCAGCGTAAGTTTGATACAACTTTCAACAGATAAGAACACGATACCTTGCTGTCCGTAAGTGCGTTGATGACCATTCCCAACGCCGATAAGGATTTGTTGATCTTCTTCGCTTCTTCTAAAGTCTGACCCGATGCACCAGTTTTCCCGACCTTTTCTGAACCAGCCAGATCTACTAGGTATAGGTTTCCTGTTTTCATCGTTCCGGTCTCTGTGTTACGCTGCTGTATGGTGATGAGAAATATCGAATGCGACCGTGATGATTCGGCGTTCATATCTGGAGTCATGGAATAAGGAAACTTAGGAAACGCGCGGCGAAGATAGACATACTCGTAGAGGAAACAACTCGAGCTTGTCCACCTGTCCGCATTATTTCATAGACTTCCCGCGCACTACTGACATAGTAGTCTGAGAGATTCTTGACATATACACCTTTCGATTTCTCTTCATGAACTTGCAGGTTGTCGTTCTGGGCTGTAGAAGAGCATCCATCATTGAATAAGGTACAACTATATAGCCTCGTGAACTTACGAGCTAGTAGATCGCGTATTCTTTCGAGGTAGATTTCCATATAAGAGACTTTGACCAGATATTCAAGATGAGAATCGCTCTCCACAATCGATTGGAAGATTTGCTCTGTTATTCGAGGGATGATACCCTTCAACTCGTCCGAATCGATGTCTGCACCCTGAAGCGCATGTAAGGCGCACAGACAGGTTGACATGGAGTAGATACGCACCATCATAGTGAACGTCTTCCCACTACCAGTTTGACCATAGGCAAATACTGTGCCGTTATAACCGTCCATCACATCTGGGGTCCCGATAGTTTAATTGTAAGATATCAGGGAAAAGGGACGGGGATTGCTGACCTTTGACAATGCTACAAGCAGTGAATCAGATCTCAGAATATAGGTTAAACGCGTGTAGAACGGTACTTACTCCTTCACACCATAATCAAAGACTTCGTACTGCTTCGTGCCCATCGGGAATACTCTGTCGAAGGTAAATCCGTCCCTCTCTGGGCCTGTTGCTAGTTGCGCAGAGCGCATCTTGACCGTTTGGAGGTTGTCATCAAAGGACACCACTACTTCACCACCTTCTCGCGTTTCCACTGCGTTAACCGGACGAAACCTTGAGATACATTGGGAGGGAATGAAATGCGATGAGCGGGAAGCCTCGAGGGAACGCGAGTGCCACAACGCACCGACACACTACTTTAATATTAGTAGCGCTAGCCATGGCTGGCAGTCTATAGAGGCAGATGCTCTTCTGGAATGTGTTTGAGCCCCGTGGGAGGCTTCAGCGTTGGGAATGTATTCGTCGATAGCGACGTGGTTCGTGGATGTTACAATCACCAGAGCGAATGACACATTATCTGTAGACAACCAGGTATATTTATGTGTGTTACGCTTCGGCGCCAGACATGGCTCGACCAAGCGNCCCAATGAAAAAGAGTCATTTATTGAATTTTCGAACTCGAGGCAAAAGGTGTACACGCAAGCTAGGGAATGGCGACGACGACTACTCATCATCACTACCATATGATACAGCTGGTGCCGGTCGACTAGACGAAGCATTTGCACGCCGCGAACTGTTTCCCTCCTGTTGAGCAGCATCTGCGGCATCAATCCACTCCGAGTAAATATCAATCGGTTCTGTTAGGTCTATCAAGGCATGCCATGAGGATTTTTGGTGACGAGGAGACACTGGGAAAGGGCGTACGATGAATTTTACTCTGATATCGTTGATCACAAATCTTGCACACGAGCTGTGCAATACTCTCCTTTCTGTCTATGCGAACGGTGACGGCTTTATCATGGTGGCAGAAGAGACAAGTGAATGTTGTATCTGGATACAGAAAGCATTCATAATTGTCTTCGATGCCAAAAGACGATAACGACGTACCTAGAGGTTCTTTCTGGCGGGCAGGCGCTGGTTTGCGGGTGGCTTTCTTTCGCTTGCCCATAATGGTTAAGAAAGGGAAGTGTCGGGTCACATGGCAAAACGCGTCGAAGTTGATGTGGCGTCAAGTCTCAACTAGCGCCGGCTACCGGACCCTGACTGAGCCTCTTCAACGTCGACCGCCATCCTCATCATGGCCACCAAACGTCCGGCATCGTCTCGGGCGATGAAGCCTCCTTCTCAACCGACATTGCGCTCGCGCTCGGCAATGGCAAGGCCAGTGGCAGCATCCCCCAATACCCTGGAAGGAAGCTCCTCAAATCCGGCGACCACAGGCCCTTCCAATTCTGAGACCGAATGCAACATACAGGTCGTTGTGCGCTGCCGACACCCATCGGAACGCGAGAGGCAAGATAAATCCTCAGTTATTGTCAGCGCAACGAACAAGCAGGTTTCTATCAAGACGTCCGCGCTGGGCGTTACCCCACCTCTCCAAAGAATATATCCGTTCGATATCGTCTTCGGGCCAGAGGCAGATCAAGCGATGGTCTATCATGAGGTAGTCAGTCCAATGCTTGGGGAAGTAATGATGGGTTATAACTGCACATTGTTCGCATATGGACAAACGGGGACAGGCAAAACGTGAGTTGGGTTGTGGTTTGGCCTTCGTATACTCTAACATTGGCTATAGCTACACGATGCAAGGTGATCTAATGCCCACGAAAATGGGGAATCCCTCCCCAGAAGCTGGGATGATTCCACGCGTGCTATTTCGACTCTTCCATCAGCTCGAATCCTCGAAGTCTGACTACAGTGTCAAAATATCTTATGTGGAGCTCTACAATGAAGAACTCCGTGATCTTCTCGCTAACGACCTCCCTTCTCCTGCTGGCTCAAGCCAACCAATGGCCATGGCTTCGTCGAAAGATGCCAAAAACCCTTCGGATAACGGCCTCAAGATTTTCGACGACGCAGCCAAGCGGGGTGTCGTGATACAAGGTCTAGAAGAAACCAGTGTCAAGGACTGCAAAGACGCGCTTGCGATACTCACCAAAGGGAGTCAACGTCGTCAAATCGCTGCCACCAAATTCAACGATCATTCGTCTCGTTCCCATTCCATTTTCTCGATAACTGTCCACATTAAAGAGGCACCGTCGGTCGGGAACCATCTTCTCAAAGTCGGAAAGCTTAATCTGGTGGACTTGGCTGGCTCTGAGAACATAGGAAGATCTGGTGCCGAAAACAAGCGTGCGAGGGAAGCAGGTATGATCAACCAGAGTCTGCTGACGCTTGGTCGTGTTATCAACGCGCTCGTCGACCGCTCATCGCACGTTCCTTATCGGTGCGTCACTCTACAAGTCCTTGACAATTGTTGAACTCATTCGTTTATTAGGGAGTCCAAGTTGACGCGTCTCCTTCAGGACTCTTTGGGTGGAAGGACCAAGACGTGTATCATTGCCACTATCTCACCTGTGCACACCAACATGGAAGAAACCTTGTCCACACTCGACTATGCCCTCCGTGCCAAGTCCATACGCAACAAGCCCGAAGCCAACCAACGCGTAGCTCGGGACGCACTCATGAACGACTTCGTCGCGAAGATCAGAAGGCTTGAGGCAGATTTACTAGCTACCCGAGAGAAAAGCGGCGTCTTCCTGAGCCAGGAGACCTGGGAAGAGATGGCGAAAGAACAAGAAACAGCCAAAACCGAGCGCGATGAGGCTACCAATCAGGTTGGGATGCTAGAGCGTCAGCTAAGAGCGGTTCGAGAGGAGTTCGACCAGACCATAGCGATGTTGATGCGCAAGGACCAAGAGCTCGAGGAAACGCGTGATCAACTCCGTGGAACGGAAGAAGTACTGCAGGTAACGGAGGGCGAGTTGACAGCGGTGAAGGCCGCTTTCAAGGAGGAAGTTGTCATGAGGGAAGCCCATCAAAGTGCTGAACACAACCTCGACGAAGTTGCTACTCGTTTACACCACGTCGTGAAGCAAAGTGTGGCAGACGTTGAAGGGTTGTTTCATAAACTGGGTACGCAAACCGCTAATATCACTTGGACCTGCGGTCAAGAATTCAATACTTCTAATAGATCGGAAGTCTGCCGTCATCAAAGCGAACTCGAAGACAGTCGCTAGTCATAGCCAGGCCATCTCTTCTACAACCAATGTGCTGTCCGAACGCCTTCAGACGTTCATCTCTTCCTCTTCCCAACATCTTGCTGGGCTCCAGTCTCAGACCCAGGATTTCCAAGCCCATAAACTCAAACTCCTGTCCTCGTGCTCCTCTCGTATCGAAAAGCAGACGAATCATATTCAGACTCTCTTGGGTAACATTCACGGTAAAGACTCTGCTGAGGAAGCTGCCCTTGACGCTATTCAACGACTACTAACGGACGCCAACATGTCTGTTACAACGTCTCTTGGGAGCTTGTGCGACGAGTTGACCAAGAAATCCGACGCGATGTGCGATGAGATCAAGGCCGTCGGCACTTCAAGCTTCTCCCAGCTCGAGTCAACTATCCAATGCCTCATTTCTTGCCTGCAAACAGCCTTCCATGAAGCCGAGGAATACGTTGCCGCTGAACAAGCGAGTCTCCAAGAGCTTTCAACTCTCGCCAGTCGCACCAGAGAACACGAATGCGCGAGGTTACGGGAGCAGAACGCCGCGCTGAGGCAACTACTAGCTCAAGAACAAGCGTCTTCCAAGAAAGACAAGGAAGAGTTGACACAGAGTATCTCCATGATGGTCTCGACATTCCTTGGAAAACGGGATGCACGACTCACCGAAGCGGTTCAAAAAGCGATTGAAAGCAATTCGTCGGGAGGCAAAGAGATGGATTCGTTTGGTTCGAGTGCTCATACTCTGGCAGACGCTATGAACAAGCGAGGGATAGCTATCGCTGACCGTCTCAACGATCTCTCATCCAATGGCGAGGAGGCAGAAAAGAACGGGACGAAGGTAAGTTCTTCGTTAAATGCCAGTTCGATCAAATTTAACAATCGTTCATAGATTATCAAAGCGAGTACGTCGAAGTTCAAGAACGGTGTCTTGAAACTCCAGGGAGTTGTTTCCTCCTCGTCTACTACGATTTTGTCGTCTCTTGATCAAGAAATGTCTTCACTCCATGCCGGATGGTCTAACGGTCGGTATATCTTCCCTTCTATGTTGTCCATTGTCTCTCATATTATGTACTAGGCTTCGAGCAACACAGCCGAGCTAAACGAGCTCGCCTGGATGATACAAGTTCACTAGTCAAATCAACACAATCTACCCTCAAAGTCCTCCAAGACAGCATCGCATCCACATCCTCCTCCATCACAACAACAACCCACGAAACCACCTCCAAAGTAAGCGTCCCTACCCCTCCCCACATCCAAACCTTTCCACCACACCCCTCCTAACTGACACCCCACTCCTAGCTATCCGAACTCGAAACCAACATCACCTCCTTCAACACCGCCGCAACATCCTACCTCTCCTCCCAACGACAAGCCGTCACCGCCATCACCTCCGAAGGAAACCGCGAAGACACCCCCACCGGTTCGACGCCTCGCAAACGTAAATGGGTGTACGACGAACATTGGGATCGGACGGGGAACCGAGCGGATGTTTTGTCTGAATGGCGGAAACGACGCGTTCATAGTGAGGGTGGGGGTGGTGATGGTGGGAGTGGTGGTGATATGTATGTCCCGTGCCATACGGCGTTGCCAGAGGGCGATGACGGGGAGATTGAGCAGGATGATGGTGGTGGTGATGTTCATGTAAATGGTGTTGGTCCGAGCGGTACACGACAACGCCCACCTAACCAGACATCCACAAAACCATCCTCGATACCCTCCCCCTCCTCATCAACCTCAGAACCATCTCCCCCGCCTGCGAAACGCGAAAAACTCATGACACCCGCTACAGACCYACCCCAACCCACAACCACGCATACCAAAGAATCCCTCCCACCAATAGCAGTMGGAACCCTCGTAAACTCCAGGACTTCCAACATCGCCACCAGGACAAGAAGACGGCGATAGATTCTCTTCGAACTCTACCTCGAACTGTACTTATCGTACTCGTGTATTTCTGTGTTTTTTCTCTACTTTTTTCTTGTKTTTTTTTTTAAATGTTTATCATCACAACACCGTATTCTTATTCGTCGCACCACTCTGCAGCTGCACCTGTACGGAATTCCCCTTCTCCGCGAGTTGTCGTGCAAGACGAGCAAATGGCTGGATCTTCACCTGAGCAGCTTTCTCTAATGCGCGTGCAGACGTGTCGGCTTGAGATACATAGAGCGCGCGTGCTTGGGTTAACGCGGGTTCAAGCTCTTCTGCGATGAATCGGTCGACGAGAAAGTCTGCGTAGGTTTGGAGTTGTTCGGGTGTGAATGGTAGGGTGGGTGATGTTGGTGATGTTGGTGATGTTGGCGATGATGCTGTTGTTGCAGTCGAATTCGACAACAGCGAGGGGATATTCCGTACTTGCTCTCCAGTTTCTGCGACTTGTCGCGTCAACTCGTCACACAAACGTTGCGTTTCGTCGCATCGCTATACCAAACACCAACGAGATCATCAGCAAAGACAATCCAAATCAAAGGCAACACTCACATCCAGCAGCTGACTCTGCACCCCCTCCGACACCTCCAACATCCCCCCCAACTGCGCGTTCAAATCCGAATGCCTATTATACATCTCCACACCCTCATCCGCGACCTCCCTAATCCCCTTATCCAACAACCCCATCTTCTCCCTCACCTCCTCCAACACCCCCACCGTCGGATTCACCGGAAGCACCCCAGCAACAGCGTCAACCCACCGCTCACTACACGTATCCACGTCAAACCCATCCCCATCAAGTCTATAAGATAAATCGTCAACGCGGAGTTCCAAGCTTGATGCGCGTTTGGATACTTGTTCGAGGGGGGTTTCGGGGATGGGTTCTGAGGGGGAACGAGAAGGTGGGGGTGGTGAACTGTTGATATCGTCGTCTTCTTCTTCTGCTGCTTCCCGAGCCTCGGACTCGGGTTCTCCCATCTCCACATCCCCCTCCACCCCCTTCTCTTCCTCCCTCTCCTTCTCCCTCCCCCCAAGCCCAACAACATACCCCCTAACCTCCTCCATCCACTCCCTCAACCCCCTCACATACCCCACCAACTCCCCCACATCCCCTTCCCCAACCCTCTCCATCTCCCCCAGCTCCGGAAACCGCCCCAAATTATCCACACCAGCATTAAACCTCCCCCGAAACTCCGCAAGGGCTTTATCATACTCTTTCCTCCCTAGTGCGAATTTATCCCGTGCAGCGAGACTGACGTGGCTGAATTGGTGGGAGGTGTGGATGCGTTTGTAGAGGTCGAGGGAGTGTTGGGTTTTTTCGATTTGGAAGGAGAGGTGGAATGCGTCGGTGAAGAGTCTGGATGGAAGAAAAATAGGAGGATTTAGTTAGGAGGAAATAAGGGGAAGGAGGGAAGGGAAGAGGGGAAGGGAGGGAGAGGGGACGTACTGGATGACTTTATGTTTCAAGTCGGTTTTGGGTCCTCTGGTCAAAGAAGTGATAGTAGCCTCCGCCATCGGTGTGAGTGGCGGGATAATAGGCGTGGCAAGTTTGTGGATAGTAGGCGCATCGCTGACGACAGAACTCTGTCGACTCGATGGAGCGTAGTGTACACGCGCAGTATGGTTCAAGTCCGAATCTACTCTGGCTCTGCTGAGAGTAGGCGATGTAGGCGAGGGAGCGATAATGGAACTGCGGCGACGCGACAAGATAGCTGGTTCAGTGGGTGTAGAAGGTTTCGGTCTGGAAGCCCAGCCGTTGTCGACTGCACCGCTGAAAGGTGTGGGCTTTGGCAAGGAAGCTTTGCGCTCGACGGGGCGCGATGGTTCCTCGGGTTTGGCCCAACCATCGTCCTTTGCAGAACCCCAATTATTTGTGGTTTTAACGTCCTTTGAGAATCCCCATGCACCGCTGGAATTGTTCTCCTTTGTAGTAGAAGCCCATGGGTTGCTGGGCTTGTCGTCTTTGGTAGAGCCCCATCCAGAGGTGTGTTTGTCGTCTTTCGTGGAATTCGAGCCCCAAGGGTTGCTAATCTTGGTCTCGTCGGCAGACGCGCCCCATGCGGGAGCACTACCCCACCCTGATTCATCGACAGAACCCCATAAATCGACGGCCTTTGACTTGACGACGTTCATCGCAGACTTGGAAGAAGAGCCTTCGTCTGCAGCTACGTCGAGATCCCAGGAAGCCGATGGAGGAGGGTCGGGTTCAGTGTTATAGGAGGAGGATTTCTTGCGTGGTGGGTGGCGTGGATTGGAAGATTTGGGCTTGGAAGAGGAAGACGAGGCGTTTTGGACGTAGCGGGGCAAAGACTGTACGTGGGTGTGAAGAGTGAGCAAGTGTGAAGGTTGTGTTACATAAAGTAGGTAAACGGACACACCCTCGGTTCTGGGGCCTTGTCCCAGTCCCTGTCGGTGGGATGCACAAAGGTACATCCTGCACTCGTGCATCCAGCGGCTGTGCGAGGCTGGCCGTCCGAAAAGTAGAACTACATGTTGCAAGGGAGAGTGAGATTGTGACCGGCAGACAAACAGGAACTTACCCCGCACTTGGCGAATGGCATGGAAGCAGAGTAGTCAATTTAGACGCCCAACCTCTCGTTCAAATACCACCATGGCAGCTGGTCTCAAAAGTACGCACAATGTCTCCTTTCTTCTTTGTCTCTATCCGCCTGACTCTTTCTTCCGCCAGCTGTGATTCTGCTGTCCTTTGTCCTTGCCGTCGGCTTTCTCCTGATCATCCTTTCGTGTGCGCTCTGGCAGAATTGGCTTCCCTTGCTCGTCGGTGCGTCTTCCTCTCTCACCCATCCGCAGCCCCCAACTCACTCCCAACAGCCCTCATCTTCGTCCTCGCTCCCCTCCCAAATGCTGTATTCTCCCACTGCGGTGCAGACGACTTTTCCCAGCACTACGAATCATCCGGCCCAGTTGACCTAGGCCGCTTCATCACCTCCCTCATCGTCGTCACAGGCTTTGCTCTCCCCGTCGTCCTTGCGCACTCCCAGGTCATCCACCCAGCAGCTTGCGTCATGTCCATCATTGGCGGAGGGTTCGTCCTCGTCTTTGTCTTTGTATTCCCTTTCACTCTGCCTCTGACTAACCATCATGTTATCTAGACTCGTCTACGGAACCATCCTCGCCTACTCCGCAGCTTTCAGACAGGAAGACTCCGAATACGATTAACTGTTAACTCCAGTAATTTAGCTTTAGCTGTTTCGTGTTCGTGTTGTTTGTTTGTAAACCCAGACAACCATCTGTCTACTCTAATAATACCAACACCTCTTGTTCTCCTCACTCCACTTCACTCCGTCCCCGCACCGAGAATAGCAACCAACGTCCTCGAGCAAATCGCCCTCTCAATCACATCCCCCTCAATCAACCGTCCTTGCACCCGCATGTCAAAGCGCCCGTGACACAGGAAACATATCGGGATCATCACTTGTCCTGTTTCTCCGCTCTTCACTTCACCAACAGGCACAGACGATAATATCCCTTGGAATATGACGTGTTGCATCGGTTCCATGTCAATGTCCAACACGAATGTTTCCGGGGTTGCTACATTCAATTTACCCCAAAGTCAACTCAACCCCCACCACGGAGTAAGAAAGATATACACAACGCACCAGAGAGACAAGCAACTTGAATGCGCAGATACACAAATTCATGCACCTTCGGGTAATACACCCCATTTTCCTGACGGATCTCCAGCCCATCTTGTGAGACAATGCTAACCCCCAGACTCCCTTTCGGCCTCCGCAGCGTATCCAGCATATGCAACGACATCCTCTGTTTCCGCAGAGACAGCGTGCCGCAGCGTATACCACCGACCTATCCAAAACAAGATCAATCCACTTGAAAACAAAGATACTGTACACCACGTACCTCTCGCCACCTCCCCTGCACGGACTTGAACAACTCCTCGCGATACCAAAACAACGCCCGGTTGGTCCGTTCCTCCTCTTGCGACAGCTTGGACTTGGATACGATAAACTGTCGGTCGGAGAGTGTGGGTATCTCCCGGGATACATGGTCTTCAGCTAAGAGTATCCGTTTCATGGGGAGGACGATCCTATACAAATACAACACCACAGTTGAACAACACACACTCACACAAAAAAGTGGGGTAAAGCCGCAATCGAACATGAACGTACCTCGCAGTGGATCCAGGCGATATCACAGTCGTCGTATGTTCAGAATCAACACCTTCACAAAACCCACCCCCGCCAATCAGTCCACGTCCCATAGATCAAAGATAACGAGACCAAACTCACCACTCTGCACCCTCTCAAACGTAACCTCAAACGGAATCCCATACGTATTCCTCACCTCCACAGAAAACAGACACATCCCCGCATCACCCAGAGGTCCTGCTGGTAACGGTAGGATATCCATATTCTGACAGTCGAGCATTTGGTACACCGTCACGACGACGGGGTACGAAACTTGTCGTGTGTGGAAGACTTTCGGGGCGTTCGGGGGGTCGGGAACGTCGTCGGGGATGTTGAGGGGTGAACGGTTCACGTAGCCATATGATATATGGATCGTCCCATGCGTACTATCCACCATCCCATCAGTTAGCTCTTCATGATAGTTAACGTTAACAACGACAACGACAACTCACCAACCACCCTTCCCAAACGAATCAACCGTCACAACATGTTTCTTCCCCTTCGGGATCTTCACCGTCGCCTCGCTCGACCACGAGAACAACGGGTTATGTATCAACTCGTATTCCGTTTCGTACGTCTCGAACACCGAAAGGTTACCGTCGACGAGAGCTTGTTGAGCGGCTGTCATCGTCGAGTCTTCGAATACCAGTCGCACGAAATCGATGGGGANGGGGGGATACGTTCTCCAGTGTTATGCGCAGAGAAGATCTGGGTCTCGTGTTAGAACACATCCACAACATGATCGAAGCAACGCAACGCAACGTACCTTTCGCCTTCATACAACATAACCGCCCCATGCGTAACCGTCGTCCTCCTAATCCTCAAAAGCGGCTGCTCCGGCACAACCTGACACTCCAAAAACTTCAACCCCCCATCCTTCTCCTTCTCACCCTTCGACTGCCGATTCAACCTCCTCCTCCTCGCCTTCTCCCACGGCCTCGCCTTCAACCCCGGATACTTACACCTCTCCGTCTCACACACCAACGCACTCCTCGTCTGCGATAACCTCGTTTCCTCCGCTTCCGTCGCTAGTGGTAAGAGGAATTCCCGAGGTGCACCACCGGGTGCTTGGGCTATACATCCGCGGATTGTGAGGACGCCGGTTTGGAGAGGGCGGCCGGAGAGGAGGACTTGGTGGAAGGATGCTGCTGGGATGTTGACGGAGACGGGGTGGGTTTCGAATGGGACGCCGGATGTGCTGGGGTGAKGTGAGRTTTGTRTCAGGAAGRTGTAGTKAGRAGGGGRAGGGRGNANNAAGMRTACCTAAGCACYARGGATTGCAGTTCGAGATCGAAGACATAAGGGTTTTGAAGGAGTACCACGAATTCGAGTTCTTCTTGTTGCACAACCAATGCTTTCCCCTATCCAAATCATGAGCACCTTGCATAAACCAACCTATGAACGACCTCACCTGGTTTGCTGACCCTTTACGTGGATTATAAAGGAATGGGTCAGTGGTGCCCGCAATGATAGCATTAACAGACGGTTGACGCGTTGACAGGGCTGATATGGGTTTCTCAACGGGGACACGGATGAGCGGAAGCCTGATGGAGTGTTAGTTAGAAACGAATAGTTCGGCTGTCATCCGATGAAAGGCGTACGGTGAGATGGATATGCTGACAACCGGTCGACCAGACCAAAACTCCAAAATTAACGGATCCCCCCTCCGTTTCGAAGTCATAATCGCCCTTGAAGCGGTGCTGTACAGATGATACTGATCGCTCGGACCCAGTACATCCTGCAGTGTCTTCAGCGCGGAAAAGGAGAATTGAGCGACAGAGATRTAGTCTAGRCAGAGGAACACRGRTAAATTGRCCGARATCGCRTCAATGGTTGTGGYGGGACGTACCAGGRAGGGCTTCGGCGACAGCGATACCTTCTCGCATCACGCCGACTTGGAGTTCTGGCCAACCATAAGGTTCTGTGATTTCGTCCAAAACATCATCATCATAACTTCGACTCGATACCACCACCTGACCATCCTCCCCTCGCGAACCGTCCGATGCCTCAGAAGGRGGAGAAATAGCCACAGCATCAAGCTTGATACCCAGGGTGGAACAAGCATACTTCAAAAGGTTCAGAAGACTTGCATTCCCCACCGTACTCTCTGCYACTCTGATGCTGACGTTCCCATCATCACCGTTAACGGAAGGGAGTGCAGACCTGAACGCTCCGTCTTCCTCTCTTCCACAAACCAGCAAATCCAGGATACACCCGAGAACCTCACGAACGATGTACACTTCTTTTCGATGATAACCCAGGCAYGAATATAGCCCAGCTGCAGTTTCGAGGATTGAGATTCGTTCTCGAGCACCGAGATGAAGAAGCCAAGGTCCATGAACCGCTGAGACCACCATGGATATGGCAGACCTCGTAATTCCGGAAAGYTGGTCGAGACGCTCAAGAAGGATAGAGCTCTCGTGGGCAGATCGGGAAAGCGTTGGTGGGAGGTAAGGAGTGGGAGTTGTTTGGATCATGGTYGTGAATGCGAGGATGCCCCAACCCTTCGATGACCATATGGAAAACAAGAAAGATGCGTGGCGGAGGACGCATGAGCAATACAGATATGAGAGTAGGGCGTAGTCATGACTTGGGTCGCCTGAAGGGGCTTTACTGTACAAAGCCGCAGCTTGTGCGAGTTTGTCAGTTATATCGCCCCAGGGCTCTTTGTTGGCGGTAGTGGATGTGTTCTGTGACTCTCTGAGTAAACTGTGGTGTGCATAAAGGACAATTGAATACGAACGAGCCCGTTGCCAGAAGCCCAGGCTTCCATGACAGGTATGGTCGCCAAACCCTCCAGTGCTGATGCATGCCAGGCCGTGTCGTGTGGCARCTTAAAAAGAGCTATGGCTTCCGTATACCTATCTATAAAATGAGGTTATGGAGYATAAACTTAAATGGACCATACCACACTAAKGCRTCTTCCGTCCTCCCAGCTAGCAGGAAAAGGTCGCCCAATACTTTGAAKAAGCGCCCATGCGATGAAGCAACACCGATCCCRCTAGCACGCTTCTTGSTTGCATTCTGCGCACCAAAYTGYGATTGTCGGTACGAAGGGCTTGCAAGCGTCGTTGCAGCTGAGGCAGAGCTATTTCGCTTCATTGGCGCYGCRTTCAAGGTAAACCCAGTCTTGGACATCTCGGGTTGACTGTCRAAGGGTCGAAGGAAAGATGATGATTCGGGTTCGAGSGTCGGRGGYAACTCTGARCGCGGTGGRAGGGTAGGTARRATGGAGGCRTTCARGTAYTCGTTCCCRAGAGGACTCTCKAGSGATTGGGCCTACCYAGATGSATGAGCAARGRSTYGATCTCACCTMAGGAAGGRAACAYACCAATGCGCCRAACTCGCCYAATATCTGAGAACAGAGGTTTTCTAGCAAAGTGCCTATGTACCCCTTCTTATTCCCCATCATGTTYGGRATGACGACGAGTCCRGAAGCATCATCATCCAAGGCAAGCGGCGTGGTGCTGTCAGCATCTTCRAAGATGAGGCAATTCCTGGTCAACGGGAAGATACCACCAGATGGGAAGAGGTCAGAGAYGAGGGTRCTGAATTGTTGGGCCACCTCGGGGATTTCGTCTGAGTCCTTGCAGSTCGAAATTCCAATGACTCCGAGCGGGAAGTGGGATATTCGAAACAAGGATAATGGYAAGTGGGATTGAGGTGGAGGGTGAGAAGGGAAGCTCAGGTGGAGGTGGCCCGTCGACAGAGGATTTGGCATAAAGCGCGCTGACACRATTCCCTTGTCATTGTCGAGCACAGCGACGGCGGCGATCACGACCACGCACCTCGCTCATCCTTGTTATTCGTCGTTAGCTCTGCGAGTCGGATCTGCTCGAATGACCTGATTTCTGCAGCATGTTCTTCGAAGAGAGGTCTCGGGATGGAGCCTACTGGGACGAGGAGTATTCGGATATGGGCTAAGGACGCGAAAGCATTGGTTTCCATATGATCCTTGGGTTCAGAGGTTTTCAGAGGTCTAAAGCCTCTCAGGGGTCTGACGACATTATGTGGGCGCTTAATAGATTCACGCGTCGCGTCTGTGACACGTCAATTGGGTCACTCAATTTCTTCYTCACCAACGACCACAATGGTAATGGACTRTATCMACCNCTCTCATAGCCTCTACGACTGACCTGCTTCCTCTCAATTAGGGTGCCAGTGATAAAGCCCTCGGTGGCCTCATGCTCATCGCCGCTGCCTTCGTCTTCGTATACTACACAACATGGGCCATCTTACTCGTGCGTCATACCCAATCCACACCTATTCTTTTCTGAATCTCAAGGCATTTATAGCCTTTCTTTCCTTCTGACAACCCCATTCATTCCGTTTTCCCCTCTCGAGAGTGGGCCGTCCGTATTCCCGCTTTCCTTCTTGTCGTCGGCCTCTCCGCAATTGGTCTCTTCCTCGGTGCAACAATAGCGAAGGAAAATCGTATCAAAGCCCAAAAGGCAAAACTACGCAGCGCATAGGGTCGACCCCCGTTCTGTATAAATATATTTATCGACTCTATGTCACATTTCGATACTCCCGCCGGTATTTATCTTGCGCCCCCTTGCGCTCGTTGTTGTCTCGCTCCCAGGCGGCTCGTAATTTCTCTTCCGCAATAATATCTTTGCCGGACTGGCTCACAAGGACCTCTAATGCTGGCTCCGGAGGAGGCTCTGTCATGCTCTTGAGTGCTCGATTGATCTGTTGCACAATTAATCAACGAACGCCAACGACACATATTCAGCGARCTGACCTTTGTCGAAGACGCAGATGCTTGGCCCGACGTTTGTATCTGTTTCAGAAGAGCAACAATCGATGATGTGGCTGCGCCCAAAGGGCAGCGAAGTGAGTTCACGAAGAACAACATATCAGCGACCAAATTCCATGTTGTTGACAATGTCTGTGCTCATCTTATCAGCGAAAGACCGGTCACAGCAACCACCGGACTTACCTCAACCAAATGACCAGCTTCATCGACTTCCATTGACCCAACGAGGTTCTCAAATGGAGTCCACAATTCATTCCAAACGACCAACCACACCACAGCTTCGCCATCATTCCGCAGGGATACCCTATGAGCCAGTAGAAGCCASAGTTTGATCGAGATATACGCATAGTTGACTTCGGTCCGAGCGTGTTGCGCAACGGGTCCTCCGGATTGAATCAATGCGAGGAGAGTCGCCTGATGAATAGCCGAAAATGTCCCCAATTGCGAGAAAACCATTTGCTCCCAAACACCAGTGGGCTCTGTCATCGCTGCAAGAACCATGACGCTCCATCCACGAACGCTCAGACCATTGCGATTTGATTTCTATCAACAAGTCAGAATGCTGGGTGCAAAACGAGAAGACAACGACAATACCTCAGAAGCATGCTCGGAAAGTCGTGGCATGATGTTACGATCGAGCATGGAGGCCTCGAGAATCATCTTTGCTACCGCAATGGACGCATTAAAATCCTTCTCGACGCGCTCATGTGTCCAGTTGTATTGCGCGAGGAAATGGAGGCCACTATCAACGAGGCCCAAAAATGAAGAAACGTGAATTTTCGCGAGTGATGAATGTCCATGGGGGTCTGGTGTCATGATGACCTTTCCTTAATCATCAGGCTAAGTCATTCCAAGGCATATTCARTTTACATACCTCCAACATCGCGGCGATTGTAGAAGGATGAACACGCGACTTCATTCGTAGTCCATCACCTAATATCTCAAAGATGATTTGCACCATCGAATTRGGTATGACTTGACCAGGCAAGTTGGACTGCTGGGTCTTCTTGACCAGMSTCGAAGTCACTTGRATGAGACTGAAAAKRCTGTCGAAGGRAACTTCAAGSCGRTTGAGAAGAACCCGKAGGATGGTTTCCGTGTAAGTGAACATGTCCTACAACCTGGTGAGTGGCTATCTKAGGGATGTAAAAAAGGTGYGCYTACTCGACTTTGCAGTTTGTTGTGCTGCATCAATTTCGCGGCGATGATCAGCAAGGGAGATGCGTCAAGGGCCTCGGCGGCTCCATCGGAGGCACGTCGAGCCATCTGAACGAGGTATTGGCCAGTGACTAGGGACCAGATATCAGAATGCCGAAGATGGTATTCATCCATAACTTACATCGCATCAAGTCGGCGGAGTAGTTCTGATGATGGACCACTTCGACGTAGGTCTGTAAGTTCTTGATCACTTGCTGGAAAGAAGAGCGATCGCTTTCAGATGCCTTCGAAAGAGTGTCACGAAGCAATGATTCGCGTAAATAGCGGGTAGATGGCTTAGCAGTAGAGCCAGTGAGTTGCTTGATGACAACGAAGAACTCTTCACCGATTGGCCTCTGTTATTTGAATGAGTGGGATGAGACGGGGMAGAGATAAACAGTYCTTACCCGGCAGATGTTGACGAAGAGGCCGTTAGAATACCTAGAATGCAACCCNAAGTTATTAGTTATCGACGATGTGCGAAAGGTGTAGACTCACGTTGCCAAGGTTGTCTCGAGGAATTGTCGTGCTTGGACAACCAACAGATCTGAAGCGCCATGGTGGCTCTGAGTTGCGATAAGCTTAGCAACTTTTTCGACAGAAAGTCTGAATAAATGACGTTCAATTTGATGCTTGGGGAGGCAAAGATATGATGAACTGACATCACAATATTTCCCATGAAGTTAGAGCACTTCTTGATGAATGCCTGGACAACAGATAACGCAATCTGGCGGACTTCGTARCTTCCTTCATCCAACAAGACATCCAGAAGTCGCACAATAGCGTTTCGAAGTGGCTGCTGGAGGTATTTCAGGCGTCCTTCCTCGAGGTCTTGCTTGTGAATTATGATACTGAGACCTTCGATGAGAGTCTTGAGAACAAGGACAGGGGTGTTTGAAAGATCATCCAAAGTGCACAAAGCTGTGACAAGGATATCAGAAAAGGGGGCACCGACTAGATCTGCGGTAGAAGAACGGTTTGTGTCGAAGGTCGATGAAGGCGGCAGAACCCTAAACGGCGAGTCCAGGAGGGCTACCACCTCTCCCATGCAAGGGTATAGATAGTCTGGGATAGCCACAATTCTGTCGAACCGTACGCCAAAGCGATCGCCGTAAGGCCGAGGGGATACATCGGTGGCACCGATGGCTTGAACGAGGAGGAGCTTCAAGCGAGATATAGTGGCTTGATCGGCCGTCGTTCCATCAGCAATCATTCTGAGGCTGAGCAATAATAGTGAAGTTCGCAACACGGTCATTTCACTATCACCATCGCTAGGTGATGCGCTTCGTTCTGACTGCAGCCCCGACATAGCCTGGTCATAGAGAATCAGTATTACAGACAAATACGACACAAGGCTTAACGCACAAGGTACGATGAGGTAACACCGTCTTCACCATCACCAGCGAATTCCTTGCCATCGTATTCACCAGACTCAACCAATGTCTCGAATATGACATCCCATGAGAATACTATAATAATCTGCGAGGTGAGCGCTGCGTACGTCCACATTTTTTTTCATGAATGACTTACGTTGCCATTCAATGAAGTGGGGGTGCAACTGTACCAAGAAAGAGACCAGGGCAATCTGCTCCGTTACAGGGGCTTTGGTAAGTGCTTCCGTCCAAAAAAGTGTGAGGGCGGTAAGATGAGCTGGGAGCATTGTCTTGCAGAGGGATTGTGTCACTAGTCTAATCTCTTCCTAAGCACTGTCAGTTACGGGGAAGGATTACGGAGAAGCATTTAGCACCTTATCGTCGAGCCATAGCGTCGAGAAGAAGGTTTGGAACGCTTTGCTGATACAAGCACGCCATTGTCGACCCTCGACCACAAAATGACTGTCAAGGACATCAAGAATAATCCTGAAAATCCGATGAACACCGTCCAACCTAGTTAAACGGGTCAGCGTGGACGGGCTGAATATTGTTTGAGAGATACGGACCGGACACTAAGGTGMGTGGATGGCTGGAAAACATCTTCGAGAAGTCTCTGAAAAGGTTCGTCATCGACCACTAGGACTCGGAGCAACAGCGACGGGCGGATGGACGGTAGATTTGATGCATCTGTAACGCTATAAGCCCTCCAAATACTACACCGATACGTTCAGAACTATATTGTACTGTTTAGATCGAAGGCCGGTACTCACCAGGTGCAAAGCAGATCGCCGTTTCTCAGAATAAAGTTATCAACTTCATAGGACTCGACTAGGAGAGACTTCGTGAAGAACCCAAACAAAAATCTGATAACTAGGTTGGAAACAGCGTCGATGTCAGCGTGGATACATAAATCCAGGGCATCCATGATGTCGCGATCTATAATGATAGGGTCTGCAACTTCTTCGGCTCGAGTGGCCAATTTGCGCCTTTAGAGGAAGATAGTTAATATCGCGTTGGGCGTACTCGGTTTGACTAACCGTGAATGAAATTCGGTCATATCATTCTGGTCTAAAAATCCAAGGGATATCACAGCTTGTCTGTCACAGCCGTACAGAATGAGGCATGCTGCAAGGCAATATCTAAGATACTGAAGGCTATTGGAGATTAAGAATTGAATAGCGATTGTTTCATGGAAGATTTGGTACCTTATGGATGCGTCGGCGTCGATTGCGAGATTATCCAAAACCTTTGGGGTGAATTTCCGTATCACTACTGCAAGAACTTGTTGCAGACTCTGCCGACCAAGAGACTTGAGCCACAAAGAAAGTGAGACAACCTTAATCAAGAGGAACGAATCCATAAAGGTGACATCGAAGTGTACGACACAATCGCCAACAGTTTTCAAAGTGCTCATCGGAATGTCGACCCCTGATCGGGCGAAGGCAAGAAGCCATTGGAGTGTGCGCGATAATCCTTGAACGCTTTCGGATGCATGGGAGTTCAGTACTTTCCACGGTTCAATGGGAAAGTTAGAGAGGTCGTGGTTTCCATCATGAATAGTGCTGGGTCTTTGGGATGAGTCTGTTTCTCTTGGGAGAAGCCGAGATAATGAGGGCATCACCTGCAAATATGATCTTAGCAAAAATTATTGGATATGAAGGCAGAAGCTACCTGGCCTCGAACATCATCGCTTAAGAGCGACTCAAGCCAGTAAACAAACATGTCGTCGAATACGGTGAAGGTAACAGAGGCGCGCGACAAGCCAAGGATGTGGACAAGGGTACGGTCACAGGCATACGCATTTGTGGTCTAACGAACTTTCAGCGATCCGATTGAAGGGAGTCTGTAGAAGGGGGTTACCTGACCGTCGTGGCCTGTGTCACCAGAAAGAGATATCAAGAGTGCTTCTTCCTTTGAGATCTCATTGGAGATCTGGTAGAGTGTCAGTGCGTACTGTTGGGGATTTTGATCATGAAGAGCCCGTAACCAGCGCCTAGCATACCGGGACAGCATCGCTCTTCTTGCTGCAACGTAATCACCTCCATTGTTCGTAGAGCTTACAGGGGCTGTCCTGTGTGACTGAGGTGACGGCCAAGGCGCCGGTACTGACGATGGACGGACACCAGGAAGACGACGACGACGGGCAATATAGTCCCGTAGGATAGTAGCAAGACTAGTATCCTATATGAAAGATTATAAGGTTAACACCGCCCGGTAATCCATGATGTAGAACAATACCTCAGATACGATCCAAACCACCACGGTTCGACATAATCGTGTCAGGGCGTATTCAGACATCAAGGAATTAGGCCAAAGTCTCCTCGTCAAGAGAAGAAAGCCGAACTCGTTCAAAGAGAGGTCGAGATCAGATAATGAAGCTTCAACGGAAGAAAACAATGTTTCAACATCTGCAGATAGGTCCAATCCCAAAGGTAACGGGAAAACACACAAGGTTGTCATCGGGTTTTTAGAGAAAAGATCCGCATCAAAGGTTGCCTCGTTCAACGTCCCGAAGAAACCAAGGAGGTGGAGGAGCCCTAAGACGTGCTTCGCAGCAGTGTCGGAATAGAGTCCAAAGTCATATCCCAGGATATCTCGCATATGGGCAAGGGACACGATCTCCTTCGGCGGCATAGAAGATTCGCCCGAAGGCCCGACAGGAGAGGGGATGTTCAGAGTTAGGCCTACAGGGGGTCGCTCTGCAGCCTGGGGTGATTTGATAGCACTTGATATATATGCTAAAATGGACCATTCACAAACGAGTAAAAACTGGGATGGTTTCAACTGGCCGCTTCCAAGATAGTCGTCCATGGCAGGAGAAACTTGCGGCGCTTTATTGGCGATGATGTCTTCACAGGAAGAGATGATGTGGTGAAGTTCAAATGCACGGAGAGCACCAGCTTCGTGCTGAGCCAAGACCTTGCCCTTCTGTCTTACGACCACGGTCCCCATGGCCAAGCCATTGTCTAAGATTTGTTTCTGGATCCAGAGCATGGAGAGGAAGACATCGAGCTCTTCATAACTCTTCGTAGCGAGGTCGTCAGGTCGTAAAGATAAGATATCGTAGTATTTCACGCAGGATTGTCGAAGCTCATCCCAGGTGATGATGAGGGTCTCAGAGTTAAGTTCGTTCGGTCGACAAGAGTTGAGCTCGTGAGGACGGTCGCGTAGGCAGGATGGATGGGCGAGTGTCATACACGAAGTGCATCGCATGCTTTGGGCAAAACAGCCCCAGAGAGGCAGGTGGCACAATACACAGAGACTCAGGGTGAACAAATTTGTCCGACGAAAGGAGTGATGGTTGACACTGGCAGCGGGACTTCCTTGGGGTAGTAAAATGTCCGAAAATCGATGCATGGCTACGCGTTGCACGTTCGAAGCACCTGAGTGGTATTCAGCTAGATAGCATCCGTCTGGGGGGTCATAGCACCCAAAGTGGACCGTCGTTTGACATTGAGAGCAATGCAAGCCAAACTCGTGCAGGGGTTTGGTGCATATGTGACAATCGCTCTGCGAAAGATGTGGAAGGGACTGGAGGGCGCTGGCTCTGTAGCACCATGGGACGAACTGGTGGTCATACTGATGTACACCGGCCTGGGGAGGGAAGGCTGCGGTAGGAAGGGCGCAACTCAGGAACGCGTGGCTAGTCGCACTCGGCCAGAGAGTCATCAATATACTGGTCGCCGCATACCTAGCATTATGAGACTGACTAGCGGTCACATGGAGCAGGTCGAGGTAGACGTCAGGTTTCATTCGGTGAAGAAGTCCAACAAGACGATATAATCGCTGTGTGGTCTCTAATCGAGCGTGTGAGTCTGGCGAGATGTCCACGGCATCGAGTATTGTTGCCAGCAGATTGGATAGAAGAGACGAGGTATAGTAAACAGAGATGGGATGGAATGGCGCGTTCAAGGAAGCTAACGAATAAGATGGAGAAGATGTCGACCATGCCGCCCATCGGGGGTTGGAGAGGGGAGCTGAATCATCATCGACTTCTTCGACTTGAATCGAGACAATAGGATGTTGTGTGGGCGACTGAAGATCGACTCCAAATGGGTCATCTGCAAAATAAACGGGCTACAATCAACGGCAAAATCAATGAAGATCATTTTCTGGAAACCAACCGAGTGACTTATCAAGTTCCGCTACGTTTGGGACTTGTACGGTATGCTCCAAGGCCGACAGGAGAACCTCCTCAAAGAATGCGAGTAACCGAACGTGCATCTCTCGTCCGAATGTATTAAACGCGGGAAGCAGCGCTATTGTGAGATGAAATATGATCTTTGGAYCGTTTCGATGCCGAGAAAGCAAAAAGCGAGCAATATCAATAACCAAGGCCTGGAGGGATCTYGGAGGGTGGAGGAGACTAAATGGATGATATTTATAACGGCAATCCTCTGATACAATGGACGCGAGGAGAGTAAGCAGCTCGAGCAAAAGCTCTGAACCTTGAGTCATGCGCTCGTCAGAMGTGGGAGATGGAGAACGAGTTCGCCGGCCTGACGGTGACAAGCTGTTGCGGGAGCGGCGGAAAGGTGATGCTGATTTGCCTGAGTCTTTCTGCTGGCCGTCCGAAGGGCTTAAGAGAGGAAGACGACCAGGTCAGCATAGCYGAGTAATNATATGTGTATTGAGCAAAGTAGCGTACACTTCATAGAAGACATATGCGTCTGATTCGTCTGACTGCTTTATTATCGAGAGTAAGTTGGTGAGGAGATGGTGTGTTTGCCTCGTATTGAATTCAACATCTTTGCCCTCAGCATCTTCTTGGTACTCGTCGGGTGCTCGCGACCTGTTCGCGTTATCAGAGCCCTCCTTCAGCTTGACTGCCCCTTTAACGGATTCCACAATGGAATCAAGGACATTGACGTGCCCTCCGTCTTCGGACAACTGCAGTGCATCGAAAACAGATGGAGGACTSGGTCGCGAATGAAGCTCTTGAAGACACTGGTTCATCATGTTTTGAAAACCAATTCTACTACGACCGCGAACGTCCTGCGATCCACGGGCGCGGTTTCCAGGCTTGAGGTGGTTGGTAAAGCTAGAACGACGCAAGCCTGGGGATGTTGGAGAGACAACATCGGGAAAGGCAAAGGAAGGTTCATCCTGATATCGGGGAGTGACGAGCTTGGGCARATTTGGGGGCGCCTTGGAGGTGGAGGCTTCGGAYAAGTTGCTYGACATTCTTCTTCCAACGCGCTCGGTGGACTRTGTAGTGTGGTCGGTTAGGTTACGTCATATGCAGCTCTTGACGCGTTTTGAACTCCGGCTATACWTGGTCATAGGCGCTCAATGAAAGTCTCCTTCTCCCTCAACAAGTCCAAGCCAGCTCCTACTTCGGAGGTGCCCTCCCTCAAACGTCCAGCTGCGTTTGCGTCGCTCGACGATGACGAGCCAATCGATGCAGCCGTAACATCTTCCAACGCAAATGCCAATGTCGCCCAYAATAGRCAACTTGCCGCTTTGGGTTTGGGTGCTGGGACGTCCAAGGCCATGAAGAAAAGGATGGACGCAGAGAAGAAGGTTGACTCCTCCGTCTTCGAATATGACGAGGTATGGGACAAAATGCAAGACGCAAAGCAGAGGCAGAAGGAGGCAAAAGAGTTGGAGGCAAAGAATGGCAAGGTAAGYTCCCACTTAGCACAAYTTCCCCAGTCTTCTGATTTATYCCAGCCAAAATATATCAATGGACTGCTGAGGGCTGCTGCCACGCGCAAGCTAGACCATCTTCGCGCTGAAGAAAAGATGATGCAGCGGGAACGTGAAGCAGAAGGGGACGAATTCAACGACAAGGAAGCGTTYGTAACGCAGGCCTACAAAGATCAAATGGAAGAAGTTCGCAAAGCCGAAGAGGAGGAGAAACGACTCGAAGGTCAGCCTAGAACTAGTCTTGCCTGTCTCTGCTTTGCTCAACGTCATCATCATCTCATATAGCCCTGCAAAAGAAGGGAGCTACTTCTTCCGGAATGACTCATTTTTATCGCAAGCTTTTGGAGGAGACTGAACAAGGTCACGAAGCGACTGTAGCTGCGACCCAGAAACCTGTCATCGGCCCACACGCTCCGCCTCCGAACCTGACTATCACGAAGCCCCCCGATTTTGTACCGAAATCGGACGCTGAGCTCGCGCGTCTAGCAAGTGAGCAGGGCAAGAGCGTCGAGCTAAACGACGACAATCAAATCGTRGATAAACGTGAACTGCTCAGTGCAGGGCTGAATCTCGCTGCTCCAAACACACGCCNGCTCGGTAGTCGATCYCAAGCCACCAAAAATCAAGACGAGTCCACGAATRTAGAGAGTCACCGCGCAGTSGGTACAGCTGCTAGTCGRAGAGAAATTAACCAGAGAAGGGCCAGAGAAATACAGGCCCAAATGGACGCAGAACGTGAACGCGTTGACATTGAGAAGCGGAATGCGGAGCAGGATGCTATTCGGCGAATTGTCACTCGTCGGAATAATGCCGACGATTTGACCAGTGCTCGCGAACGATACCTCCAGAGGAAACGACAAAAGCTAGAAGAAGCATCCAATGATAATACTCCGGATGGAAATGGATAATCGGTATAGTAATGCTGATGTGTTCTAAGGATTATGTATACAGACATTGGGTATATATGTATGCACGTGTAGGATAGGCCTSGATGCATGTTGTGTATAATAAGACGANNNTATATGTARGGCAGTCCTGAGAGGTGGATGATARTAATCATTGATCAGGACACCCCATTTTTAGACGTGTGGAGTCCAAAGACTTGACTAAACGGTCAAAACWCGTCAGAACCTTCGCCATCGACGGTCTTGAGTCCGGTTCATTCGCCAGCATGGGCTCGACGAACTTGAGAAGCTCGGGAACGAAATAGCCCGTCAACTAGGTGAATGGATGATGAGAAAAGGTTACGAATAGRAATSARACGGGGAGAACCTTGCAAGCTCGTAGGATGAGGACAGCCATTGCCCAGACATCTATTTTGTACGGGTCAGTGGGTTCCCCTCGCTCAACCTCYGGGGGTATCTCRGTTCCRCGATAGCATTGAAGTTTTGGRTTGGGTTCCCCGTCGAATCGTCGACTCAATTCGAAGTCAATGTAGGCATAATTACCTTGATAGTCGGTAAGAAGATTGCGCAATGATATGTCAAGATGTGCGATGTGATGCTTGTGCATGAATACGGCGTGCTGGTTAWYATTCTAATAGTTAGATMACGTACGGGWCGATGAACGAGACGCACTTCTATGCATTGCCGCAATGCTGCTAAAAAGAGACTCAACGAGCAGGGGGTTACGTCGACAAGCTGTGASGACCATTCTTCCATCACCAAAAAGGCGACATCGTCCTCYGGTACTTTRATGATGTTGAGCAGAGCTGCAGCGAAGAACGTCGTCATTGCAATACAATCCWGGAAGGCGCYACTACCTACGTATGCAGTGATTGAGAGGATCATCACAACGAGGAGGGCTTGACAGATACTGGATRACATCRAGCTCCCGACTGTGTATGTGAACCGCTTTGACGACAATTCTGAGACCATCGCACAGCCGCTGGCCTCGGAACAAATTGTCGGGCTATCGAGAAGATGGGTGAGTCGGTGTTTAGATGGGTCAAGACGTGAAATTGATACCAGACCAGGATCCGGACATAGGGCATCTTCGTCGACGACACCNNANGNAG